>OY986054.1:0-277000 GCA_963920205.1 Stenodema calcarata
TGGTTCATTATCGAAGATAATAAACCAAAAGCCGTCCGTCCGCCGTACGCCGTCCGCCGTCCGCGCCACTTTGCCCAGTTAACGTTGAGCTAAAATTACGAAATTTGGTTTCTGGGTTTGGACCAGCCCCACAATGATCCTCGAAACTTTTCATAACCCTAGGTCAAGGGGAAGAGGTTCAAAACGAATTTTGAAAATTTGAAAATCTCATACTCGTATCTCGAAAAATTCATATAGAACGGTATGTTTTTTATTTCATATTTATGTAGAGTTTGTTCCGTAGAATTTTTTAAGACCATCCGCAGCTGTGTACGACCAGCCGTTCGTTCACAATGACGGCTCAAAGATTGTCCCTCACAACACGATCGTGAATCAAACTGTTGAAATACAGGTCCATTTTCATTCTAACAAGCTCTTTGAAACATCATATGGGTTAAGTGATGTCGAGTTTGTTGTTCTGAGGTGCGTTTCGTGCTACGGAAATGAAGGTAATTTCGAATGTTTGTTGGTAGGTACTTCTTTTATAGAAAAATTATTACCGACGTAGTATTAAAAACCCCAGAATGTTATCGTATTAATTAATCATAATTAATAATAATTATTATTAATAATAAATACGAATTATTGATACCCAACATTAAATTATAATAATTTTCACTAGGTACTTGATAAAATTGTTAATAATTAGTGATAATGGATAATAATAATAATTATTAATCTAACATTTAGGATCTAGACATTTAGACCTAGTGATCTAGACAGAAGGGTGATCTGTACAAAGAAGATATTGAACCGTTGTGTGAAGAATTTGCAGAGTTTTTATATCTTCATCTATAATTTATATTCAATGTCTATGTATTATAATTATATTTGGCCTTATCAATCTACTAAATCAGTGCTTGTGGGTGTATTTATAGGGAACATTTGAGCTACAGCAACTCGGACGTCACTGTTTTGGTTTATTATCTTCGATAATGAACCATTGGAATCGCCCAAAGAAAAAATTTTTATAACCCCCCCCCCCTCAAACTTTGTTGGTTTACGTTTCAAGATACGTAGATTCAGAAAATCGAATAAAAAAAAATCCGTCCGTACGCCGTCCGCCGTCGCGCCACTTTGCCCAGTTAGCGTTGAGTTAAAATTACGAAATTTTTTTTATGGGTTTCGACCAACCCCACAATGGTCCTCGAAACTTTTCATAACCCTAGGTCAAGGGGAAGGGGTTCAAAATGAATTTTGAAAATTTGAAAATCTCATATCTCGAAAAATTCATATAGATCGGTATGTTTCATATTTAGATAGAGTTTGTTCCGTAGAAGTTTTTAAGACCATCCGCAGCTTTGTACGACCAGCCGTTCGTTCACAATGACGGCTCAAAGATTGTGCCTCACAACCACTGAGAATAGAATATACTAGAGCGGCCTTGTGGGACTCGACGATGTGTCAAGCTTCCCCCACTCTCTGGTTCCCCAACTCATCGCCTAGTTGCCTTCAGTCCACGCTCCACGCCCCGTGTTTGCACCATTTTCCATATCGTTTTCGTGTCGTTTCTTTTGGTTTATTATCTTCGATAATGAACCATTGGAATCGCCCAAAGAAAAAATTTTTTTAACCCCCCCTCAAAATTTGTTGGTTTACGTTTCAAGATACGTAGATTCAGAAAATCGAATAAAAAAAAAATCCGTCCGTCCGCCGTACGCCGTACGCCGTCCGCCGTCCGCCTCACTTTGCCCAGTTAGCGTTGAGTTAATATTACGAAATTTTTTTTATGGGTTTCGACCAACCCCACAATGGTCCTCGAAACTTTTCATAACCCTAGGTCAAGGGGAAGGGGTTCAAAACGAATTTTGAAATTTTGAAAATTTCATATCTCGAAAAATTTATATGGAACTGTATGTTTTTTATTTCATATTTAGATAGACTTTGTTCCGTAGAATTTTTTAAGACCATCCGCAGCTTTGTCCGACCAGCCGTTCGTTCACAATGACGGCTCAAAGATTGTGCCTCACAACACGATCTTGACTCAAACTGTTGAAATACAGGTCCATTTTCATACTAACAAGCTCTTTGGAACATCATATGGCTTAAGTGATGTCGAGTTTGTTGTTCTGAGGTGCGTTTCGTGCTACGGAAATGAAGGTGATTTCGAATGTTTGTTGGTAGGTAGGTACTTCTTTTATACAAAAATTTTTACCGACGTAGTATTAAAAACCCCAGAATTATATCGTATTAATTAATCATAATTAATAATAATTGTTATTAATAATAAATACGAATTATTAATACCTAACAATAAATTATAATAATTTTCACTAGGTACTTGATAAAATTGTTGATAATTAGTGATAATTGATAATAATAATTAATCTAACATTTAGGATCTAGACATTTAGACCTAGTGATCTAGACAGAAGGGTGATCTGTACAAAGAAGATAATGAACCGTTGTGTCAAGAATTTGCAGAGTTTTTGGTTTATTATCTTCGATAATGAACCATTGGAATCGCCCAAAGAAAAAAAAATTTTAAGCCCCCCTCAAAATTTGTTGGTTTACGTTTCAAGACACGTAGATTCAGAAAATCGAATAAAAAAAAATCCGTCCGTCCGCCGTACGCCGTCCTAGCGTTGAGTTAAAATTACGAAATTCGGTTTCTGGGTTTGGACCAGCCCCACAATGGTCCTCGAAACTTTTCATAACCCTAGGTCAAGGGGAAGGGGTTCAAAACGAAATTTAAAATTTCGACAATGTCATATCTCAAAATATTTAACTGAAACGTGTAATTTTCAGTTCACTTTTGAATGACCTGAAAAATTACGAATCTTTTAAGACCAATTGGATTTTTGTGCGACCAGCCGTTCGTTCACAGTGAGCGCGCAAAGGTTTAGGAAAAACACTAATCTTTCGTGTCGAAAACGGCAGTTATGTGACCCAACCCTCAGACGCCCAGAATAAAACTACCTTTTGTCATCTTCCCGGTAAACTATAGTCTAGAAATTTTAACCGTGAGTCGGGGATAGACCACATTGCAATATTTACTCGGTTTCTCATCTGTAAAATTGTTTAAATAATACCTTTTTGTAATAATACAAATTAAATTTTGATGATGAGCTATTGACTTGAAATTTTAAAAATAGGTCAGAACTGGATCACAGAACTGGATTCACTCGGTTTCTTGTCTGTAAAATGGTTTAAATAATACACATTTGTTTAAACAAATTAAATTTTGATGATGAGCTAGATACTTGAAATTTTAAATATAGGTCAGAAATGGATGACATTTCAATATTCACTCGGTTTGTATGACATGGTATGAGTATGGTATGGTATATTATTGTATGTATGATTTGGTATAATACAGTATGGTATGATAGGAAATAAATTCGTATGGTATGGTATGAGTTCGGTGAGAATATGGTATGGTGCCGATTTGCAATACAGTCTGGTATAGACAGAAGGGTGATCTGCACAAGGAAGATAATAAACCGTTGTGTCAAGAATTTGCAGAGTTTTTTCTTTTCCTGTGCTGGTGGTTACATCCGAAGTAGAGGAGGAAACAATGATAATCCAAGTGCCTTCGAGTTCTGCCACTTGTTTAGAAAAATAATCGTGCATAAACAGTTGCATGAAAGTGACTCAAGTAGCGGGAACGCTATTCCTTTGGACAACATTGACTTTCTTGGAATCAGCTTCGGAAGAAATATTCCCTGTGAAGAACTCATCAATTCATCTACACGAAAATCAAGTATGTAGGATTTCGAAGATCCTGGAGAATACGAGGAATGCCCCGAGATACGAGACGCCGTTTTTTCAGACTTGATTCTGGATATCGTTGAGTATATTGCGGGATACGTTGTGCTAGGGATGGGAAGGAAAATAAAGTGCGAAGAATGTTTACTTGCAATAACCGACGAAGAGAACAGCCCCTTGAATTTAACCTCAAATTTAATCTCAATGAAAAACCGTGGAGGCTTAATTCAACCATCATCGGATGTTGCCCGCATATGCAAGATCAGCGAGAAAATTTTCAAGATAGCAGTTTTAAAAAACAAATTCAACAGCAACCTTAGTCATTACACCAGAATGCTAATTTCCCACTGTTCAGACATGAATATTTTTGTTGACTCTGCTCACTTGTCGATTGAAGGAGAATACAACCATAAAAATTGGTTGGTTGAGAGCATTGGCAAGGCCTACTTCAGCATCAGGATTAAAAAGCACCTCCGGGACCAGAATCAGAAAATCGAGGAACAACGCATACGGCAGAAGCTCAAGAAAATTATTCATTTCAAAGGACAGTGAAAAATCTCATCGTTACATGTGCCGTGCTTTGCATTTTCCCAGGGGTTTTATTCAACTTTCTTGAGGACTCTCTTCAGTTTTGATTCTATTTTCTTCTGTTGCAAAGATTCGTCAAAAGTATTTTTCTAAATAAACGTATTTTATCATAAAATAAAACAAAACAGAATACCTTGGGTTATTATTAACTCAGTGATTGAGTAAATTCTTCCTAGTAGGTACCATCATTTCCGAATATATGAAGTTTCGGTCACCTAACTTTGTTTCAATTGATTCTGTTCATTGTTTGAAACAGAAATAAAATAATCATACCTAGAGTTGTTGTCGTACACAGTCGTGTCTATGATCCAAGTCAAAAAATACTCCCAAGATTGATACTTCCTTTCCCATATTCTTCAGCCTTCCCCCTGCCAGTTAACAAGGTACTAATACTCGTACGCAGTATAACAAAATTATCTGAACTAAAAATGTACAAAAATCTAGATGCAAATTGAGGCTATCGGCGAGATTGTGCGGGCGCAACAGTACAGGGGTAATGCTCCGCAGGGCGGGGTTGGGGAACCAAGGGGTTGGGGGGGCAGAGCACACTTTCCGCTAGGCGGCTCGCACGTGAAGGGCCGCTCTAGTATATTCTATTCTCAGTGCTCACAACACGATCGTGAATCAAACTGTTGAAATACAGGTCCATTTTCATACTAACAAGCTCTTTGGAACATCATATGGCTTAAGTGATGTCGAGTTTATTGTTCTGAGGTGCGTTTCGTGCTACGGCAATGAAGGTAATTTCGAATGTTTGTTGGTAGGTACCTTTTTTATAAAAAAATTATTACCGACGTAGTATTAAAAACCCCAGAATTATATCGTAATAATTAATCATAAATAATAATAATTATTATTAATAATAAATACGAATTATTAATACCTAACAATAAATTATAATAATTTTCACTAGGTACTTGATAAGATTGTTAATAATTAGTGATAATTGATAATAATAATTAATCTAACATTTAGGATCTAGACATTTAGACCTAGTGATCTAGACAGAAGGGTGATCTGTACAAAGAAGATAATGAACCGTTGTGTCAAGAATTTTGGTTTATTATCTTCGATAATGAACCACTGGAATCGCCCAAAGAAAAAATTTTTTAACCCCCCCCTCAAAATTTGTTGGTTTACGTTTCAAGACACGTAGATTCAGAAAATCGAATAAAAAAACTCTACAAATTCTTGACACAACGGTTTATCATCTTCCTTGTGCAGATACCCCTTCTGTCTATACCAGACTGTGTTGCAAATCGGCATCATACCATATTCTCACCGTATTCATACCATACCATACGAATTTCTTTTCTATCTTACCATACTGTACTAAATCATACATACAATAATATACCTTACCATACTCATACCATGTCATACAAACCGAGTGAATATTGAAATGTCATCCATTTCTGACCTATATTTAAAATTTCAAGTATCTAGCTCATCATCAAAATTTAATTTGTTTAAACAAATAGGTATTATTTAAACAATTTTACAGACAAGAAACCGAGTGAATATTGCATTGTGATCCATTTCTGACCTATATTTAAAATTTCAAGTATCTAGCTCATCATCAACATTTAATTTGTTTAAACAAATAGGTATTATTTAAACAATTTTACAGACGAGAAACCGAGTGAATATTGCATTGTGATCCATTTCTGACCTATATTTAAAATTTCAAGTATCTAGCTCATCATCAAAATTTAATTTGTTTAAACAAATAGGTATTATTTAAACAATTTTACTGATGAGAAACCGGGTGAATATTGCAATGTGGTCTATCCCCGACTCACGGTTAAAATTTCTAGACTGTAGTTTACCGGGAAGATGAAAAAAGGTAGTTTTATTCTGGGCGTCTGGGGGTTGGGTCACATAACGGCCGTTTTCGACGCGAAAGTTTAGTGTTTTCCCTAAACCTTTATGCGGTCACTGTGAACGAACGGCTGGTCGCCAAAAAATCCAATTGGTCTTAAAAGATTCGTAATTTTTCAGGTCATTCATAAGTGAACTAAAAATTACACCGTCCCATGAGAAATTTTAGAGATATGACATTGTCGAAATTTCAAAGTTCGTTTTGAACCCCTTCCCCTTGACCTAGGGTTATGAAAAGTTTCGAGGATCATTGTGGGGCTGGTCCAAACCCAGAAACCAAATTTTGTAATTTTAGCTCAACGCTAAGTGGGCAAAGTGGCACGGACGGCGTACGGCGTACGGGTGACTGACGGATTTTGGTTTATCTTCGATAATGAACCATTGGAATCGCCCAAAGAAAAAAATTTTTTAACCCCCCCTCAAAATTTGTTGGTTTACGTTTCAAGATACGTAGATTCAGAAAATCGAATAAAAAAAAATCCGTCCGCCGTCCGCCGTGCGTGGCACTTTGCCCAGTTAGCGTTGAGCTAAAATTACAAAATTTGGTTTCTGGGTTTGGACCAGCCCCACAATGATCCTCGAAACTTTTCATAACCCTAGGTCAATGGGAAAGGGTTCAAAACGAACATTGAAATTTCGACAATGTCATATCTCTAAAAATTCTCATGAAACGGTGTAATTTTTAGTTCACTTTTGAATGACTTGAAAAATTACGAATCTTTTAAGACCAAGTGGATTTTTTTGCGACCAGCCGTTTGTTCACAGTTAGCGCGCAAAGGTTTAGGAAAAACACTAAACTTTTGTGCGAAAACGGCCGTAATGTGACCCAACCCCCAGACGCCCAGAATAAAACTACCTTTTTTCATCTTCCCGGTAAACCACAGTCTATAAATTTTAACCGTGAGTCGGGGATAGACCACATTGCAATATTCACTCGGTTTCTCATCTGTAAAATTGTTTAAATAATACCTTTTTGTAATAATACAAATTAAATGTTGATGATGAGCTATTGACTTGAAATTTTAAAAATAGGTCAGAACTGGATCACAATGCAATATTCACTCGGTTTCTTGTCTGTAAAATTGTTTAAATAATACCTATTTGTTTAAACAAATTAAATTTTGATGATGAGCTAGATACTTGAAATTTTAAATATAGGTCAGAAATGGATGACATTTCAATATTCACTCGGTTTGTATGACATGGTATGAGTATGGTATGGTATATTATTGTATGTATGATTTGGTATAATACAGTATGGTATGATAGGAAAGAAATTCGTATGGTATGGTGAGAATATGGTATGGTGCCGATTTGCAATACAGTCTGGTATAGACAGAAGGGTGATCTGCACAAGGAAGATAATAAACCGTTGTGTCAAGAATTTGCAGAGTTTTTTTATTCGATTTTCTGAATCTACGTATCTTGAAACGTATACCAACAAATTTTGAGGGGGGTTTAAAAAAATTTTTTCTTTGGGCGATTCCAATGGTTCATTATCGAAGATAATAAACCAAAAATCCGTCCGTCCGCCGTACGCCGTACCCCGTACGCCGTCCGCGCCACTTTGCCCAGTTACCGTTGAGCTAAAATTACGACATTTGGTTTCTGGGTTTGGATCAGCCCCACAATGATCCTCGAAACTTTTCATAACCCTAGGTCAAGGGGAAGGGGTTCAAAACGAATTTTGGTACGACATGGTATGAGTATGGTATGGTATATTATTGTATGTATGATTTAGTATAGTACAGTACGGTATGATAGGAAAGAAATGGTATGAGTACGGTGAGAATATGGTATGGTGCCGATTTGCAACACAGTCAGGTATAGACAGAAGGGTGATCTGCACAAGGAAGATAATAAACCGTTGTGTCAAGAATTTGCAGAGTTTTTTAAATGGAAGTACCTATTGAACTATGGAAATGGAGGAACTGTGAAGTCAAATAAACTAGAGGGACAAGATAATAATATACTAAATAGGTAGTTCTCGAAAAAAGAACTAAATGGGCCATTCAAAATCATAAAAAATGCAGATAAGGTGTCAAAAATGACAAAACATTGAAGTAATTTATAAACAAAAATTTATTGAAAATGATATCACAAAACATTAACTTTTTTTTTTTTTTTTTTTTTTTTAATAGACTGTGTATTACATAATATTATGTCATGAATACATAATATGTATTCATGACATAATATGTATTCATGATATTATCGCCAGTTAAATTATTTGTTGAATAATGTTATAATTGAATAATACGAGTATATAAAATTGATAATAGATAAAATGAAAATTCAAAGATCTTATAAATGAATCCCCGCTTCTCTCATAAATTTCAGTATTTTTTTTAGTTGTTCTGTTGTTCCTTTCTTCAGTATGTGTTTGAGACCACTTTCGCCAAAGAATTCGCTGTAGGTCCTCCTTTCTTCCTCGTAAAATGGGCATTCGACAATCCTGTGCTCGACGTCATCTTCTACCCCGTTGCAGTGGTCGCATTCAGGTGAGTCGGCTACATGTATTTTGTACAGTGATCTATTTGTTTGGCCGTGTCCAGTCCTCATCCTTACTAGCTGGACTATCTCATTTCTGTTTAGGGTTTTCCCTTTAAACCAGGGTTTCCATGACACGAGTGGCTGTACCTGGTAGTGGTAGTATCCCTTCTCTAGTGATGAAGCCTCATAGTTCGTCTGCCATTCGAGTGTTGTTTCTTTCTTGAATACTAAGAAGGCGTCGCTCAGGGGAATGTCGAAAATTCCATCCGCCGTAGGTTGCGTCGAGCCGTATTTTGCTGCTTTGTCCGCTTTTTCATTGCCGCTTATGTCCACATGTCCCGGTATCCATTGTATAATTACATTCCTGTTTTGTAGAGCGGTCATCATCGTGCCAATAATTTTGTAGACCAGATAATTATTGGATGATCCTACATGAATGTTTTGTAGCGCGGCGCAGGCAGATTTTGCGTCCGATAGAATGACAATAGTGTGTTGATGTTTTTGTAACCCCCACTCTACTCCCCACAGTATTGCGACCAGTTCAGCGCTGAGTATTTGGAAGCTATTTGGTAGGCTTTTGGCTAACGTTTCCTTCGTATGTTGGTCATAAATTCCAATCCCTACTCCATTTTGGCTTTTCGAGGCGTCTGTGTAGATACATCGATAATTTCCATATACCTTACTGATCATTTCTCTGACTAGTGCCTTCCGCTGAGTTGAGCTTACTTCCTTCTTAGGGTCTTTCATCTCTGGTATTTCACTTTGAATATCAACCTTGATCATGCTGATGGGGGTACTCAGGGTATATATTAGGGGTCTATCTGACGCATGTACGGTCATACGATTCAAAATGTTTCGGACTTTCACTATTTCTCTGTATTCCTCGCGTGGTACCATGGATTCTTCAGATTCATACAGCTCTTTGTAGTTTTCGTGTTGAGGGTGTGTGCGGTCTGCCAAGGTTTTAGCTATGTCTCTCCTCAATAACATTTTCCGGCGAAGGTATAATGGGGGTTCTCCGCCTTCAGCCAGTAAAGCATTTATAGGTGTTGATCTGAATGCTCCTAATGATAATCGGACTCCAGCGTTTTGTACCGTTTCCAGTTTCTTTCTCATCGATAAATGTGGGCTCTCCTTAACATCAATTACGTGTCCTCCATAGTCCAGTATGGATCGAACTGTTGCATTATATACCCTTAACAGGTTAAGGGGGTGGGCACCCTTGCGAATTCCAGATAGGGAGCGAATTATATTGAGTGCTTTCAATGCTTTATTCTTTGTTGCTGTTGCATGGGTGGAGAATGTGAGTCTAGTGTCTAGATGTACGCCCAAAAACTTATGGTTGCGAGCTATGTTCAGGGTGCTGCCATCAATATGTATAGTCCGCAACATTTCGTCGTCTATTCTCCTTCTGGTGAATGGCACGACCTTACATTTTTCGACGCTCAATTGAAAATTAAGTTCCTTTAGAGTAGTGTTCAAGGTGTTTAGTCCAGATTGTAGGTTCGTCACGGCTGTTTCGAGGGTCTTATGTGATGTGTAGAGTAAGAAATCATCGGCAAACTGCATTAATTTGCACCCAGAAAGATCCAAGTGGTGTAGAGGGATAGTATAGATGTTGAAGAGGGCGGGACTTAGGACACATCCTTGCGACAAACCCCAGGTGGTTTCGTGCGTTGTGAAGCCTTCGATAGTCCTAATGACATATGTTCTTGTACGCAAGTAGGTTTGTACCCATTTCCGGATCAAAATTGGAGCTTGGAGGTAGGTGAGAAAGATACTAATAGGGAAGTGGTAAATGCATTACTTATGTCCAGGAAGGCTGCTATGGTGTACTTTTTGTCGTTAAAAGACTCCCTAACTGCATTAATGAATGTACTGACTGATGTGAGGGCCGATCTGCCTCTTCGAAAGCCGTAGCAATGTTCTGGAAGGAGTGAGTTTACTTCCAGGAACCACTGTAGTCGTAGTTTTATGATAGAGTTGATAGTCTTGGCTGGGCAGGCCGTTAATCCGATTGGTCGATGCGCAGTAAGCTCTCTACTGTCTTTATTAGGTTTTGGTATCGGAATTATTTCTATCAGTCCAATCCTCCAATCTCCAATCCTCATGGTATTTTGATTCTAACCATAGATTTTTTAGGGCTACGAGCAAGGCTTCAGCTGCTGCTACTGGCAAGTTCTTCAGCATCGTATCAGTTCACGCGAATTCCATTTGGGGTGACGAATGGTGTGGCTGCGTTCCAGCGGAAAATGGATGAGATTATTCGAGCTGAAGGACTGAAGGATATATTTGTCTATCTGGACGACATCACGATCTGTGGAAGAGCACGATCTAAACCTACATAAATTCATGAAAGCTGCGGAGAAATTCAATTTGACAATAAATAATGATAAAAGTTCTTTTTCCCTAAGGTGTATCAAACTGCTTGGCCACTCTATAAGTAATAAAACAATTCGACCTGACCCCAGCCGCTTGAAACCTTTAAGAGAGTTCCCTCCGCCATCCAATTCAGCCTCCCTGAAACGAGTTCTTGGGATGTTCTCCCATTATTCAAAATTCATCATAAATTTCTCAGAGAAGATTAAACCTTTAACACAGTGCTCATTCCCGCTTTCTGAAGAGGCCCTTGCCGCATTTTACAAGCTCAAAGCAGACATCGAAGAAGCAGCTGTTACTTGCATTGACGATGAGGCGCCCTTTTGCGTGGAGACGGACGCGTCAGAATCCTCCATCGCAGCTACGCTCACTCAACTGGGAAGACCTGTAGCTTTCTTTTCCAGGACTCTTACGGATTCAGAACGGCATCACTCGTCAGTGGAGAAAGAACCGTATGCTATTGTAGAATCTGTTCGCCACTGGAAACATTTCCTTCTCGGCCGCCACTTTCGTTTGATTACAGATCAGAAATCGGTTGCATTCATGTTTAATTTACACCACTCTCGCAAAATTAAGAATGAGAAGATTACTCGTTGGCGACTTGACCTCTCCTGCTACTCATTCGATATCGTCTACCGTTCGGGGAAGGAGAATCACGCAGCAGACGCGCTTTCAAGGGCTTGCTATATATATATATATATAATATATCGAGTCACACATCCAATCAGTTGTACTCCCTTCACAGAGCGCTAAGCCACCCAGGTGTGACCAGACTGAATCACTGGGTTCGGAGTAAGAACTTACCCTTTTCTCTGGAAGAAATTCGGCAAGTGACTTCATCTTGCAAGGTGTGTGCGGAAGTCAAGCCACAGTTTTTCAAGAACCAAGGAACACTCGTGAAAGCCACAACCCCTTTTGAACGGCTGAACTTGGATTTTAAGGGCCCACTCCCTTCTCGGACCGGAAATCGCTTCGTGTTGACCATAGTTGACGAATACTCACGGTTTCCTTTCGCTTTCCCATGCCGGGATACAAGCACCGCGAGTATCATAGGCTGTTTGAAACAGCTATTTCATCTGTTTGGGGCACCGGCATTTATACATTCCGATCGAGGGGCTTCCTTCATGTCTCAAGAATTGAAGTTATTCCTGGCGGATTATGGCGTGGCTACAAGTCGTACAACACCTTACAATCCACAAGGTAACGGCTTGGTGGAGAGGTACAATGGAATTATCTGGAGGACAGTCCAGTTAGCCTTGAAGCAGGATGGGCGACCCGTAACAGACTGGGAATCAGTGCTACCTGCAGCCTTGCACTCTATTCGGTCACTGTTGTGCACCAGTATAAATGCGACTCCTCACGAACGAATGTTTGGTTTCCCTCGACGCTCTGCAAATGGGGTGTCGACACCATCATGGCTGTTGAACCCAGGACCTGTATTGCTCCGCCAGTTCAATCGACAATCCAAATACGATCCTCTGGTCGAAGAGGTGACTCTGTTGGATGGGAATCACGATTACGCAACGATTAGATACCCTGATGGGCGGGAGACGACCGTCTCTACCAGACATCTTGCACCCCAGGTTGACGACGGACCTCATGATTCCCCTTCTCATGATTCGCCACCACCTGCCCAGTCGTCAATTCCACCGCTGCCCATTCAGACGAACGCTTCACCATCCCTACCTCGAACCCCACCGATATCAGCAGAACTCAAGAGAACTACTCCAATTCCTCCCTCTCCAGAAGAACGATCCGGGACCCTGGACCAGGACGGACGTAATACTCTGAGAAGGAGCTCTCGCACAGTGAAAACTCCATCATACCTGAAGGACTATGTCGTTAAGTTTTGAAGGAGGGAAGAATGAACTATTATGAAATCACAACATATGATTTCCGGTTTACCCTAGAAACTCTTTTATCCCTAGTTACCATTCGTTACATTTAGGAATTCCATTTCAATCAAATATGTGTCATTATTATGTTTAATAAAGCCTAATGATAGGTTATTCATTCATTCTTATTCACTTCAATACGCTCGTGCGTCATAGGCTCTGACGTACTTGTTGGCCACCTGCCAGCCGTCTTACGTCATACGCTCGTGCGTCATAGGCTCTGACGTACTAGTTGGCCTCCTGCCAGCCGTCTTACGTCATACGCTCGTGCGTCATAGGCTCTGACGTAATGGCCCGCCGGTCGCTTGTGTTCTGACGTGATCTGAGGGAAAGGGTGAATCAAGGGAACAAATTTTTCCCGTTTCAGTTTATGTGCCAAAGCAAAGACATGAAAATGTCAAAAAAATGTGTAAATAGGTACCTAAGCCCAACTGTAATGTCAATTTTCTGACAATGTGTTTTCGACTATAGTTTTCAAACCTTTTTACTTAAGTACTTATTGCAATTTGAGACTGATAATGAGCTGTTTGCAAATAAAAAGTCTGATAACTACTTTATTACATCTTATTAATCTATTTTCAAGTTCCGATTCACAGTTGAATGTATTTTATTTAGATGTCGTAAAATTCGAAAACGATGGAATGACGAAACCTGTCGACTACTGACTCAAGTGATACTGTCGACTTCTAACACATGTAGGTCGACTACTAGTGCAAAACCATGTCGACTACTGAAGAAAATGTTGGTCACTGGTATCGACTACTACCTAGAGCATTGGGATTTTTTACAAAACTTGTTTTTCCCTTTTCAAACCATGTTGAATAATATTTCCCGCTGCCAGGTCTTTTAGGGAAGGATCTTGGGTACACAATGAACAGGTTTGCAATGAGAAAAAAACCGAGTGAATATTGAAATGTCATCCATTTCTGACCGATATTTAAAATTTCAAGTCAATAGCTCAGCATCAAAATTTAATTTGTATTATTACAAAAAGGTATTATTTAAACAATTTTACAGACAAGAAACCGAGTGAATATTGCATTGTGATCCAGTTCTGACCTATTTTTAAAATTTCAAGTCAATAGCTCAGCATCAAAATTTAATTTGTATTATTACAAAAAGGTATTATTTAAACAATTTTACAGATGAGAAACCGAGTGAATATTGCAATGTGGTCTATCCCCGACTGACGGTTAAAATTTCTAGACTGTAGTTTACCTGGAAGATGAAACACTAGGTCTAAATGTCTAGATCCTAAATGTTAGATTAATTATTATTATCAATTTTATCAAGTACCTAGTGAAAATTATTATAAGTTATTGTTAGGTATTAATAATTTGTATTTATAATTAATAATTATTATTGTTAATTATGATTAATTAATACGATATAATTCTGGGGTTTTAATTACTCTACGTCGGTAATAATTTTTCTATAAAAGAAGTACCTACCAACACACATTCGAAATTACTTTCATTTCCGTAGCACGAAACGCACCTCAGAACAACAAACTCGACATGACTTAAGCCATATGATGTTCCAAAGAGCTTGTTAGTATGAAAATGGACCTGTATTTCAACAGTTTGATTCACGATCGTGTTGTGAGGCACAATCTTTGAGCCGTCATTGTGAACGAACGGCTGGTCGTACAAAGCTGCGGATGGTCTTAAAAAATTCTACGGAACGAACTCTATCTGTATATGAAATAAAAAACATACCGTTCTATATGAATTTTTCGAGATATGGAATTTTATAATTTTCAAAATTCGTTTTGAACCCCTTCCCCTTGACCTAGGGTTATGAAAAGTTTCGAGGATCATTCTGGGGCTGGTCCAAACCCAGAAACCAAATTTCGTAATTTTAGCTCAACGCTAACTGGGCAAAGTGGCGCGGACGGCGGACGGCGTACGGCGGACGGACGGATTTTGGTTTATTTCATATACAGATATTTCATATACAGAATTTATCTTCGATAATGAACCATTGGAATCGCCCAAAGAAAAAATTTTTTTAACCCCCCCTCAAAATTTGTTGGTTTACGTTTCAAGATACGTAGATTCAGAAAATCGAATAAAAAAAAATCCGTCCGTCCGCCGTACGCCGTCCGCCGTACGCCGTCCGCCGTCCGAGGCACTTTGCCCAGTTAGCGTTGAGTTAAAATTACGAAATTTGGTTTCTGGGTTTGGACCAACCCCACAATGATCCACGAAACTTTTCATAACCCTAGGTCAAGGGGAAGGGGTTCAAAACGAATTTTGAAATTTTGAAAATTCCAAAACTCGAAAAATTCATATAGAACGGTATGTTTTTTATTACATATTTAGATAGAGTTTGTTCCGTAGAATTTTTTAAGACCATCCGCAGCTTTGTACGACCAGCCGTTCGTTCACAATGACGGCTCAAAGATTGTGCCTCACAACACGACCATGGATCAAACTGTTGAAATACAGGTCCATTTTCATACTAACAAGCTCTTTGGAACATCATATGGCTTAAGTGATGTCGAGTTTGTTGTTCTGAGGTGCGTTTCGTGCTACGGAAATGAAGGTAATTTCGAATGTTTGTTGGTAGGTACTTCTTTTATAGAAAAATTATTACCGACGTAGTATTAAAAACCCCAGAATTATATCGTATTAATTAATCATAATTAATAATAATTATTATTATTAATAAATACGAATTATTAATACCTAACAATAAATTATAATAATTTTCAGTAGGTACTTGATAAAATTGTTAATAATTAGTGATAATTGATAATAATAATTAATCTAACATTTAGGATCTAGACATTTAGACCTAGTGATCTAGACAGAAGGGTGATCTGTACAAAGAAGATAATGAACCGTTGTGTCAAGAATTTGCAGAGTTTTTGGTTTATTATCTTCGATAATGAACCATTGGTATCGCCCAAAGAAAAAATTTTTTTAACCCCCCCTCAAAATTTGTTGGTTTACGTTTCAAGATACGTAGATTCAGAAAATCGAATAAAAAAAACTCTGCAAATTCTTGACACAACGGTTCATTATCTTCTTTGTACAGATCACCCTTCTGTCTAGATCACTAGGTCTAAATGTCTAGATCCTAAATGTTGAATTAATTATTATTGTCAATTATCTATCGGTTTTAAAATAATTGTGAGATGGGGTGGTAAATCAGAAAACAGTTTCTTTGGAGGTGAGCAACGAAAAAGTATATTATTCCTCCTCGGTCACAATACGAATGCCTTTCAAGCCGACCCAGCTCCTAATATAAGTGGTTGAAAAAAAGCTCTGATTGGTTGAAAAAAAGACTGACCTCATCATAACGTCACTTTGCACCAATAGGAATCCACCACGTGGCAGGTAGTTGTCCCTTCAGGCCAACACTCTAGGAAGTCATGTCAAAGGAAAGGCTTCCGAAAACTATTTGCTTGTGGGGTATGAATCATCCTCCAAATCCTACCATCATATCCCGATACGGCCAGACTGACCTTTCACGGTCCCACGTGAAAACAGAATTCAGAGAAGAAAGGGTATGTACTACAATAGGTAACATTAGAGAGACGCAGGTAATGTTTGTTGAAGTTACAGTAAGTAGTTTCACAATTCGTATGAACCTACCTAAGGAGCTGGTTTCCCTAGTTTCACAATGCTACGCGAGAGTTAATTTGAATGGGGCAAAAAAGAGATGTAGCTTTAAAGGCACACGAGAACTTGTGTTCGATTTTGCAGAGTAAACCCCACAAAATCTCGACAGAATCATGAAACGTTAAAGCCAATCAAAACAAACCCCATTATAGACAAATGTTCGGCTGAACCTATCGGCTTGTCATATGAGAAGAAAAACATGTATGAAATATTGTTGATAAAGATGTTAATAAAAAAATTATGTACAATAGTGGTAAATTATAAGTTTTTGAAAAGTTAATTGAAAACGTACAGAATTGTTGAATAGAAATTAAAAGTGAATTATTTACAATATTGAGAAATTGAAACTTTAGCACGCGGTAGTTAGAACTTGGAGACACATTCAAGAATTGAAGGAAAATTCAAGTGCTTTTCGAGGATGGTTCCTTGTTGCCTGAAACAGTGTGCCAGCAGTTAAGCACATAAAGAAAGAAAAAAAAAACATTAGATGATGTCATGAAAGAATGAATAAATAAAACAATAATATGGGTAGGGACGTCCCCCAAATTTTACAGCAGCGGAAGGAAAAGTAAAAGCGTAATGAATAAGTAGATTTGAGCATGATCCACTCGGCTATTCTGGCAATCTTTTTATTATAGTTAATTATTGAATAGCTATGTCAGTTTATTGAATGTTTCGATGTCAGTTGAGGAGGCTCAAGAATGGTGATGAACTCAAGGCAAACAAAATATTCGCAAAGCAAATAGAATGATTTAAATTGGAAAAAGGAAAGAAAATTAAAGTTGAGCAACATACTGATAACCAAGATGAAATTTATATCACAACAACCATTATGATGGTTTATCGTAATAGTTGCTGTTCATTTATTTATTTCAAGCAATTAGTGGATTCATTGAGATTGAGTCATTTAATGTCATATTAAGTATCTTTGCTGCACATCGGTAAGCAGTATGAAAAGAGGCGGTTGGGCTCCAAGGGGAAGTGTGGTATGCTTCCATGTATCCTCGGCTTCTATGTCATACATATAGGCTTCCAAATGAAGGGGTGGTATTCCTTCATTCAGGCTTCCTATTCGCCGGTACCAACGAGAGGGCATTCCGTATGCGACATACGGATGAGCCTGGTGTGGCCAACATCACAGACTCAAAATGGTGTGTTTATACAAACAATTGAATTCCCAATTTATGGGAATTTATGGGTTTAAATATTTATTTTCGGCTTCAAATGTGATCCTTCTATCAAGAGCCCTACAATGCTCTATCAAGCGGAGGCGGAACACATTACTGTTGCCTGGAAGGTGTATCACACACCCGCGACGTGTGCAATAAACACCAGGGATGGCTCATCATCACCGAAAAAAAAACAGAATGCACTATGTCCCAGGGACCAAAACGCAATGTTAAGACCAGTATCACATAGTATCATCCGGCCTCGATATGATGATGGGAAGATGTTGTTTGCAACCAACAGCCTCCAATAGCCTAAGTGCCTGATTTCAATTGCTTTGTGCTTTAAATGTGAAAATTGAGAGGGGGAAAAAAAAATGCATCTGCATCACAAAAAATCTTACGTTGGTCAAGGTATGTTGCTGCTCAAAATTATAATTTATAGAATTTACTCGTTAATCATTGATTTCGGATTCTGATTCGTCCTCATCAAGAAGTTGAGGTAATAGAGAAATATCCTGGTTAATTTTTCGAATTCTGTCATGCGGGTACTTTACCCTTTTCTTGGTATTTAAATTTTCGAGAATATAGCGATTATGTGGTAAGATCTCAATTACTTTATACATGCCTTTGAATTTGGGGGCAGTCTTTTGTGACACTCGTGGCTCTACTTGACGTACGCAAAAATCACCCATTTGCAATGGTTCAATTTGAGCACCTTTGCCAATGAAACGTTTTATTTCGTATTCAGCTTGTTGATCAATATTTCGTTTGGCCTCAGAACGTATTTCAGATAGATTTGAACGATTTGAGGAAGATACTTGTTCATTGATTGTAATCATACCGGGTAAATTTGGTTTTCTTCCTGTTAGTAGCTCTAAAGGAGAAAATGAAGTGCGATTAGTGGTCGAATTTAATATCAATTGAATTTTTGGTAACAATTGCCGAATGGATTGCTTTTTAACATATTGCGCAACGGTAATTAAATTTGTTATAGATGACATGTATCTTTCTACTTGAGAATTTGCACGAGAAGCACCTGTGGCAATGCCATGCATTTTTATATTATTTTGAGCACAATAATCGGAAAATTCCCCTGCTGTAAAACTTGTACCTTGATCATACACAAGTCGGTTAGGAGCGCCAAATAACTGTGTCATTTCTGCCACAGCATTGATGGCTGCCTTTGCCGTCAGAACACGAGTATAATGCAACATGACATACTTTGTGAAAGAACAGACCATAACGATATAATATTCTGAAATACCAGTTGAACCTGACAATTTGCCTGTTATGTCAATGTGTACTGTATCAAATGGAATATCTGTTTTAGGTATGGGATACAATTGTAACTGTTTCTTTCCTGAAGGGTTTTTGGTGATTTTACACGTAACACAATTTTCAATAAATTTTTTGATAAATTTATTCATATTAGGGAACCAAAACTTTTCCAAGACCTTGTCTTGTGTTTTGGGGAGCCCCAAATGTAAGATAGCTTCATGAATGGAATTTACAACTACCCAACGATAATTTCTTGGTACAATTGGTGCTCTACAATTTTTCTTTCTATGTTGAAATTTTCTGAAAAGTATGCCATCAATTATTTCATAGGTATTCGCTATATCAGGGTTAAGGGAATCATTATCAAGTTTTTCAAGAATAAGTTTAATTTCTGGATCTTGTTGTTGAGCAACTTGAAGCCACTCTCCAGTCAATTCGACTAAATTTACTTTTTGGTTAATTATCTCATTATGTTTTGAATCAGTAATTTGAGGCAAATTATTTTTTATAATTTTATGTTCATCTGACGTGTGTTTTGGAGAGTAATCGTGTACGGATGTTTCAAAGATGTTCATTTCTTCTGGTTCTCCAACTGGATATCTACTTAAGAAATCTACAGTTTGCATACGTGATCCAGGGCGATAACGAATAGTAAAAACAAAAGTTTGAAGATATGCCCACCAACGATGTACACGAGTTATTAGATTCTGCTTTACATAAGAAGCTTGGAATGACTTGCAGTCCGTGACCAATGTGAAATTGTGATATAATAAGAAATGCTCCCAATGCTTAAAACTTTTCACGGCTGCTAAGGTTTCTAACTCATAGGAATGGTATTTTGATTCGGCAGGAGTGGTACGCTTGCTGAAATATCCAACAACTTTTCTCTCTCCCTCTATTAAATTGAATAAAATGGCACCATACCCTAGCGAACTAGCATCGCACCATACCTCTATAGGATATTCGGGTTTAAATATTGTCAAACAAGGTTCACTTGTAAGTAATTTAATAATTTCTTGTCGAATTCGTTCGTGTGTATCCGCCCATTCGAATTTTTCACTAACGGAGGTGAGTTTGTACAAAGGGGCACATTTTTGAGAAAAATCAGGTACGAAGTTGCGAAAATATGAACAAAGCCCTAAGAATGATCGTAGTTCTGAACGATCTTTTGGTGGAGGTAAATTTTTCAAAGCTTTGATTCGATCATTATGTGGACGAATTTCACCGTTTAGGACTTCATATCCCAGGTATACTATTGAGTTTTTGATGAAAGAGCACTTATCAGGATTCAAAGAAAATCCAGCTTTATTTAATGTTTTTAAAACTTCTTCTAAACGAGTGAATGCTTCTTCTTTTGTCCTACTGACTATCAGCAAATCATCCAAGTAAGCTAGACAATAAGTATTGGCTAAGTTACCAAGAGCCGTTATAATTGCGCGTTGATAACAACAAGGTGCGTTTTTTACTCCAAAAGGCATTCTACAATATTGATAATGTCCATCAGGCGTTGAAAATGCTAAAATTTGACGTGTTTCTTCATTTACGGGAATACCATAAAAACCTGATGCACAATCCAGACTGATAAAATAATTTTGGCCTGATAATCTAGCTAACTGTTCTTGTATTAATGGAATGGGAAATCTTTCAGGGACA
Organism: Stenodema calcarata; assembly: GCA_963920205.1. Taxonomy (NCBI): domain Eukaryota; kingdom Metazoa; phylum Arthropoda; class Insecta; order Hemiptera; family Miridae; genus Stenodema; species Stenodema calcarata. The sequence goes on from OY986054.1 coordinate 20,713, forward strand.
GTATTACTGTTAACTTCTCGAAAATCTGTGCACATTCTCATTTTACCATTTTTCTTTGGAACTAGTAAAACTGGTGAAGAATAAGGGCTATTTGACTCTTCTATGATTCCCGCTTCCAATAACTCTTTAACGTATTCACGAACAGCATCACGGTCACGAGGGTGTAACCGATATGGACGCCTATAAACTACTTTATTAGGATCCAATAATCTTATATCAAATTCCAAAACATTAACGGGACGTCTAGGGAGGCCTCTAGTGAAGGCATCGGAATATTTGTGCAAAATATTTCTAAGTTTGGATAAATCTTCTAGCTGAGTCAAATCTGTGTCGAGAGTTTCAATCATTGGACGAAATATTTCTGATTCAATGTTACCATCGGTAGAACCCTGAATTATAGACCTTGTTAATTTACCCTCAGTTGCGGTAATCGATTCAACTTGCTTATCAATAACAGGAAAATGACACGGAATTGGCCAGATATCAGCAATTTCTTCTTGGCAGTCATGAATATTGTTTGACGAATTTTCATAATTTTTAATAGGTTTATTTTTCCGTTCCAAGTATTTTAATTTTCTAATTAAATTGTTGTCTTTATCATTATTAATTTTCGATATTTCATAGCGATCTGGTAAAACATTGATTGATATCCCTGCAGTTAAAATATCACGACCCAACAAAATTTCATGAGATATTGTACCCTCAGGAACGATATAAAATACGATCGGAATTTCAATATTATTAATTTGAATAATGGTGGACAGTTGAGTATTGACAATTATTTCTCCTTGTCCAATACCCGTCAATTTTACTGGATTATTATATTTTTGACCCGAAAATGATGAAATCAATTTAGAAGATAATAATGAACATTCTGAACCAGAATCAAAAACAAATGTATGGATATTACCTTGATGATTGAGTTGTCCTTGTGGATTCAGAGTACAGGCGTTGACCCTCCTTTCATCTGGCTTAGGAGTTGAGCCAGCAGGTTTCGGCATTTTTCTGTTTCGGTTGAAACGACAATATTCCCAGTCGTGGTTGGCGAGTTTGCAGTTTTCGCACCATCTCTTTCTTGGTTGGTGGTGATGAGGGGTTTTTAGTGGCGTTGAACTTCGAGAGGAATTTTCTTGGGGACCAGAATTTGGTTTCCACCTTTTGGCTTCAGGACCTGCGGGGTTGTTGTAGGGGCGTTTCATCCCTTGATGATGTTGAACGGTTGATGGTCCTGCTTGTTGTTGCCGGAATCCACTTGCCGCTTTGATCTGTTGAAATAATTCGACTTCGTGTATAGTTTCTGTGGTGTAGGCAAATCGGCGTAATTCTGGTTCGGCTCTGACAGCCAAAGCCGTTGCGACTATGAGACTGCATTCATCCGTGGTTTTGTCTCTAAAAGCAGATCTAATCTTCGCCAATTGTTCGGCAATAAGTTTGTTGAGATTGCCGTCCACTGCCCTTGCACCCATAGACCTGTGAAGTATCGCTGCAGGAGTGTCGATACGACAGTATTTCAGTTTAAAAAGGTGTTCAAATGTTTCCCAGGTCAATTCGTCTGACAAGACATCAGCCAGCCACCTTGCAGCGTTGCCTTTTAAGCATTGAGTCAGGGCCATAGCAAAATCTGGTACACTCGGGTTTTTGTGTTTCACAATGATGGCTGCAGCATTATGCCATGAAAGGGCGTCGTCTCTGTCGGGGTTAAAATCTGGAAGCTTGAGAGGTGTTTGAATTATTGTCGATGGGGCGGTGGATGTACGAGTAACGAGCTGTTGTAGAATCTGCCGTTGGAAATCTAGGAATTCCGCCCATGGGGTGTTAGAGTCGGTCATCTGCGGAGTACTATGTTCATCAGCTTCATCTTCATGATAATTGTCATCGACGATTTCGGCTGCCTCGTCAGCCATTTCTACTTCTTTAGAAAATATTTTACCCGTTTTGAATTTATTCTGTAACTTTTCTTCACGCAATTTTACACTTTGGCGCACACACTGCACTAGGTACTTTTTGAATCAAATTTAATCACTCACAAGGGGAGGAAAAAACTCCGAAAACTTTGATAGCGTAGACGTGAAGTAATTAATCCCACTTCTGATATCGGTTTTAAAATAATTGTGAGATGGGGTGGTAAATCAGAAAACAGTTTCTTTGGAGGTGAGCAACGAAAAAGTATATTATTCCTCCTCGGTCACAATACGAATGCCTTTCAAGCCGACCCAGCTCCTAATATAAGGGGTAGTACCTCGTCTCTGATTGGTTGAAAAACTCTGCAAATTCTTGACACAACGGTTCATTATCTTCTTTGTACAGATCACCCTTCTGTCTAGATCACTAGGTCTAAATGTCTAGATCCTAAATGTTAGATTAATTATTATTATCAATTATCACTAATTATTAACAATTTTATCAAGTCAATTTTATCAATTTTACCTAGTGAAAATTATTATAATTTATTGTTAGGTATTAATAATTTGTATTTATTATTAATAATAATTATTATTAATTATGATTAATTAATACGATATAATTCTGGGGTTTTTAATACTACGTCGGTAATAATTTTTCTATAAAAGAAGTACCTACCAACAAACATTCGAAATTACCTTCATTTCCGTAGCACGAAACGCACCTCAGAACAACAAACTCGACATCACTTAAGCCATATGATGTTCCAAAGAGCTTGTTAGTATGAAAATGGACCTGTATTTCAACAGTTTTAGTCAAGATCGTGTTGTGAGGCACAATCTTTGAGCCGTCATTGTGAACGAACGGCTGGTCGTACAAAGCTGCGGATGGTCTTAAAAAATTCTACGGAACAAACTCTATCTAAATATGAAATAAAAAACATACCGTTCTATATAAATTTTTCGAGATATGAAAGTTTCAAAATTTCAAAATTCGTTTTGAACCCCTTCCCCTTGACCTAGGGTTATGAAAAGTTTCGAGGACCATTGTGGGGTTGGTCGAAACCCATAAAAAAAATTTCGTAATTTTAACTCAACGCTAACTGGGCAAAGTGGCGCGGACGGCGGACGGCGGACGGCGGACGGCGTACGGCGTACGGCGTACGGCGGACGGACGGATTTTTTTTTATTCGATTTTCTGAATCTACGTATCTTGAAACGTAAACCAACAAATTTTGAGGGGGGGTTAAAAAAATTTTTTCTTTGGGCGATTCCAATGGTTCATTATCGAAGATAATAAACCAAAATTCTTGACACAACGGTTCATTATCTTCTATGTACAGATCACCCTTCTGTCCTGATCACTAGGTCTAAATGTCTAGATCCTAAATGTTAGATTAATTATTATTGTCAATTATCACTAATTATTAACAATTTTATCAAGTACCTACTGAAAATTATTATAATTTATTGTTAGGTATTGATAATTCGTATTTATTATTAATAATAATTATTATTAATTATGATTAATTAATACGATATAATTCTGGGGTTTTTAATACTACGTCGGTAATAATTTTTCTATAAACGAAGTACCTACCAACAAACATTCGAAATTACCTTCATTTCCGTAGCACGAAACGCACCTCAAAACAACAAACTCGACATCACTTAAGCCATATGATGTTCCAAAGAGCTTGTTAGTATGAAAATGGACCTGTATTTCAACAGTTTGATTCACGATCGGGTTGTGAGGCACAATCTTTGAGCCGTCATTGTGAACGAACGGCTGGTCGTACAAAGCTGCGGATGGTCTTAAAAAATTCTACGGAACAAACTCTATCTAAATATGAAATAAAAAACATACCGTTTGATGGGAATTTTTCGAGATATGGAATTTTCAAAATTTCAAAATTCGTTTTGAACCCCTTCCCCTTGACCTAGGGTTATGAAAAGTTTCGTGGATCATTGTGGGGTTGGTCGAAACCCATAAAAAAAATTTCGTAATTTTAACTCAACGCTAACTGGGCAAAGTGCCTCGGACGGCGGACGGCGGACGGCGGACGGCGGACGGCGTACGGCGTACGGCGTACGGCGTACGGCGTACGGCGGACGGACGGATTTTTTTTTATTCGATTTTCTGAATCTACGTATCTTGAAACGTAAACCAACAAATTTTGAGGGGGGGTTAAAAAAATTTTTTCTTTGGGCGATTCCAATGGTTCATTATCGAAGATAATAAACCAAAAAGACTGACCTCATCATAACGTCACTTTGCACCAATAGGAATCCACCACGTGGCAGGTAGTTTTCCCTTCAGGCCAACACTCTAGGAAGTCATGTCAAAGGAAAGGCTTCCGAAAACTATTTGCTTGTGGGGTATGAATCATCCTCCAAATCCTACCATCATATCCCGATATATCACTATTTATTAACAATTTTATCAAGTACCTACTGAAAATTATTATAATTATTGTTAGGTATTGATAATTCGTATTTATTATTAATAATAATTATTATTAATTATGATTAATTAATACGATATAATTCTGGGGTTTTTAATACTACGTCGGTAATAATTTTTCTATAAAAGAAGTACCTACCAACAAACATTCGAAATTACCTTCATTTCCGTAGAACGAAACGCACCTCAGAACAACAAACTCGACATCACTTAAGCCATATGATGTTCCAAAGAGCTTGTTAGTATGAAAATGGACCTGTATTTCAACAGTTTGATTCACGATCGGGTTGTGAGGCACGATCTTTGAGCCGTCATTGTGAACGAACGGCTGGTTGTACAAAGCTGCGGATGGTCTTAAAAAATTCTACGGAACAAACTCTATCTAAATATGAAATAAAAAACATACCGTTTGATGGGAATTTTTCGAGATATGGAATTTTCAAAATTTCAAAATTCGTTTTGAACCCCTTCCCCTTGACCTAGGGTTATGAAAAGTTTCGAGGACCATTGTGGGGCTGGTCCAAACGCAGAAACCAAATTTCGTAATTTTAACTCAACGCTAACTGGGCAAAGTGCCTCGGACGGCGGACGGCGTACGGCGGACGGCGTACGGCGGACGGACGGATTTTGGTTTATTATCTTCGATAATGAACCATTGGAATCGCCCAAAGAAAAAAAAATTTTAACCCTCCCTCAAAATTTGTTGGTTTACGTTTCAAGATACGTAGATTCAGAAAATCGAATTAAAAAAACTCTGCAAATTCTTGACACAACGGTTTATTATCGTCCTTGTGCAGATCACCCTTCTGTCTAGATCACTAGGTCTAAATGTCAAGATCCTAAATGTTAGATTAATTATTATTATCAATTATCACTAATTATTAACAATTTTATCAAGTACCTTGTGAAAATTATTATAATTTATTGATAGGTATTAATAATTCGTATTTATTATTAATAATAATTATTATTAATAATTAATCATAATAATTATTATGATAAATTAATACGATATAATTCTGGGGTTTTTAATACTACGTCGGTAATAATTTTTCTATAAAAGAAGTACCTACCAACAAACATTCGAAATTACCTTCATTTCAGTAGCACGAAACGCACCTCAGAACAACAAACTCAACATCACTTAAACCATATGATGTTCCAAAGAGCTTGTTAGTATGAAAATGGACCTATATTTCAACAGTTTGAGTCACGATCGTGTTGTGAGGCACAATCTTTGAGCCGTCATTGTGAACGAACGGCTGGTCCTACAAAGCTGCGGATGGTCTTAAAAAATTCTACGGAACAAACTCTATCTAAATATGAAATAAAAAACTCTGCAAATTCTTGACACAACGGTTCATTATCTTCTTTGTACAGATCACCCTTCTGTCTAGATCACTAGGTCTAAATGTCTAGATCCTAAATGTTAGATTAATTATTATTATCAATTATCACTAATTATTAACAATTTTATCAAGTACCTTGTGAAAATTATTATAATTTATTGTTAGGTATTAATAATTTGTATTTATTATTTATAATAATTATTATTATTTATTATTAATTAATACTATATAATTCTGGGGTTTTTAATACTACGTCGGTAATACAGTTTCTATAAAAGAATTACCTACCAACAAACATTCGAAATTACCTTCATTTCCGTATTACGAAACGCACCTCAGAACAACAAACTCGACATCACTCAAGCCATATGATGTTCCAAAGAGCTTGTTAGTATGAAAATGGACCTGTATTTCAACAGTTTGATTCACGATCGGGTTGTGAGGCACAATCTTTGAGCCGTCATTGTGAACGAACGGCTGGTCGTACAAAGCTGCGGATGGTCTCAAAAAATTCTACGGAACAAACTCTATCTAAATATGAAATAAAAAACATACCGTTCTATATGAATTTTTCGAGATATGAAATTTTCAAAATTTCAAAATTCGTTTTGAACCCCTTCCCCTTGACCTAGGGTTATGAAAAGTTTCGAGGACCATTGTGGGGTTGGTCGAAACCCATAAAAAAAATTTCGTAATTTTAACTCAACGCTAACTGGGCAAAGTGGCGCGGACGGCGGACGGCGGACGGCGTACGGCGTACGCCGTCCGCCGTCCGAGGCACTTTGCCCAGTTAGCGTTGAGTTAAAATTACGAAATTTGGTGTCTGGGTTTGGACCAGCCCCACAATGATCCACGAAACTTTTCATAACCCTAGGTCAAGGGGAAGGGGTTCAAAACGAATTTTGAAATTTTGAAAATTCCATATCTCGAAAAATTCTCATCAAACGGTATGTTTTTTATTTCATATTTAGACAGAGTTTGTTCCGTAGAATTTTTTATTTTTTAAGACCATCCGCAGCTTTGTACGACCAGCCGTTCGTTCACAATGACGGCTCAAAGATTGTGCCTCACAACCCGATCGTGAATCAAACTGTTGAAATACAGGTCCATTTTCATACTAACAAGCTCTTTGGAACATCATATGGCTTAAGTGATGTCGAGTTTGTTGTTCTGAGGTGCGTTTCGTGCTACGGAAATGAAGGTAATTTCGAATGTTTGTTGGTAGGTACTTCTTTTATAGAAAAATTATTACCGACGTAGTATTAAAAACCCCAGAATTATATCGTATTAATTAATCATAATTAATAATAATTATTATTAATAATAAATACGAATGATCAATACCTAACAATAAATTATAATAATTTTCAGTAGGTACTTGATAAAATTGTTAATAATTAGTGATAATTGACGATAATAATTAATCTAACATTTAGGATCTTGACATTTAGACCTAGACTAGGTGATCTAGACAGAAGGGTGATCTGCACAAGGAAGATAATAAACCGTTGTGTCAAGAATTTGCAGAGTTTTTTTTATTCGATTTTCTGAATCTACACGTAGATTCAGAAAATCGAATAAAAAAAATTTGTTGGTTTACGTTTCAAGATACGTGTATCTTGAAACGTAAACCAACAAATTTTGAGGGGGGGTTAAAAAATTTTTTTCTTTGGGCGATTCCAATGGTTCATTATCGAAGATAATAAACCAAAAATCCGTCCGTCACCCGTACGCCGTCCCCCGTACGCCGTACGCCGTCCGCCGTCCGTGGCACTTTGCCCAGTTAGCGTTGAGCTAATATTACGAAATTTGGTTTCTGGGTTTGGACCAGCCCCACAATGATCCTCGAAACTTTTCATAACCCTAGGTGAAGGGGAAGGGGTTCAAAACGAACTTTGAAATTTCGACAATGTCATATCTCTAAAAATTCTCATGAAACGGTGTACTTTTCAGTTCACTTTTCAATGACCTGGAAAATTACGAATCTTTTAAGACCAATTGGATTTTTGTGCGACCAGCCGTTCGTTCACAGTGGGCGCGCAAAGGTTTAGGAAAAACACTAAACTTCGCGTCGAAAACGGCCGTTATGTGACCCAACCCCCAGACGCCCAGAATAAAACTACCTTTTTTCATCTTCCCGGTAAACTACAGTGTAGAAATTTTAACCGTGAGTCGGGGATAGACCACATTGCAATATTTACCCGGTTTCTCATCTGTAAAATTGTTTAAATAATACCTTTTTGTAATAATACAAATTAAATTTTGATGATGAGCTATTGACTTGAAATTTTAAAAATAGGTCAGAACTGGATCACAATGCAATATTCACTCGGTTTCTTGTCTGTAAAATTGTTTAAATAATACCTATTTGTTTAAACAAATTAAATTTTGATGATGAGCTAGATACTTGAAATTTTAAATATAGGTCAGAAATGGATGACATTTCAATATTCACTCGGTTTGTATGACATGGTATGAGTATGGTATGGTATATTATTGTATGTATGATTTGGTAAAATACAGTATGGTATGATAGGAAAGAAATTCGTATGGTATGGTATGAGTACGGTGAGAATATGGTATGGTGCCGATTTGCAATACAGTCTGGTATAGACAGAAGGGTGATCTGCACAAGGAAGATAATAAACCGTTGTGTCAAGAATTTGCAGAGTTTTTTTATTCGATTTTCTGAATCTACGTATCTTGAAACGTAAACCAAAAAATTTTGAGGGGGGGTTAAAATTTTTTTTTCTTTGGGCGATTCCAATGGTTCATCATCGAAGATAATAAACCAAAATACGCCGCAGGAACAAATCAGGTTTGGTTTTAAGGCATTCAGACGGAGGCGGAACACTGAAGAAATGGAGGTGAACTGAACAGCTTACAGCTGTCGAAATAGAAAGCGATCGTCAAATTCGATGAAACGTGTGGTCACGTTGCTAGGGTGACTGGCTTTTTTCGCAGAGGAATGAATGAAATACCTGTGACAAGTATAATGTACTTGTCAAATCGACGGTCTCACAGCAACACCCCATATTGTAATTTTCTCAACTTGTCAGGAGGGCTGGAAAACCGCCTTCTAACGATTTTCTCCTCCCATGATCAATATAATATAATATATTATTATAATATGTTGTAAAAGTACCACAGTACCACATAAATACCCACCTTTATGAACTTACGAAAGAAAGTTAGTCAATGTGTAACAAGAGGGCGCATTCATCGATATGCATAACGCATTTTCGTGACGATGATTTTCTCCTCCCATGATCGATATAATATAATATATTATAATAATATATTATATTATATTGATCATGCGGCCCTCCTGACGAAAATTTCGTCAAAAAGGACGATGTGGGGTGTTGCTGTGAGACCGTCGAAATATTATTTTAACATTTTTTTCAAGCTTAGAAAACAGTTGAGGAGCAGTTCTCACGCTTATAATTATCCACTGTAGTTGGCGGTTGCTACATCGCCAATTTTCTCCCTGTTGGAAAACAATGAAGTTGTTGAGTGGAGGTGAAAGAAATAGAGGAATGAAAATTGCTGTACGTAATAATTTTTTTTAGGTGCTTACAATTTACGAGGGGGTGTAAAACTGATATCCAACAAAACAGGTAATACGCCATGAGTCGAGAAAATTTAATTCGGCCAGTTTAGAAGGTTTTCCTCCTTGCAACGGCCTTTGAACACAAATTGTCCATGAGTCAGAGAACCACCCTGAATTGAGATAAAAAGTTCAAATTTTCTCAAAACATCTGTCTTGTCAATCAAAAGACTGATTGCGTAGATGGGCAAAGTTGGGCCACTCTAATGGGGGTTTTGGGAAGTTTAGGTTGGGGGAGGGGGATTATCTATAAATTCCAAAAATGAATACGATGGTGAAATTGCGACATCGTTTTGCGGTCTCAAACTGGAGCTCTTTGAATTTTTTTTTATTTTAAATAAATTAATTTTATTGTGGTATACACTATCAAGTTTGCACATTACAGACTTATACACTATATCGTATGACACTTGTGACATATTTGCAACCCAGTGGTTGTTATATACTAGTACTATGGGTCAATGACTAATGGTATTAGCCTATGGCCCAGATATCACAGAATAATATAATTACTAATGGCTCAACAGAAAAAATAGATACACACAAGATTGAACAGGAACAAGAATAATGGTAACTAGAAGTAGGGAATAATTATCAGTATTCAGGAACTAGTAGGTCTGAGTGCCATTTCCGTTTAAGGCGTCTTTGAATTCGGGGTGGGCGAGGTTCGTGAGGTATAGCCGCAATGGTAGGGTTAGGGTGATGGATCATACGGGAAACCATGCTGTTGTATGCTGTAGAGATAGTTTCTGGAACTGTTGGCATATTGAGATCTGAATGAAGTGTCGTATTTCGCACGTACCAGGGTGCTCCTGTGAAAATTCGAAGAATTTTGTTTTGCTGTGTGGTAATACGCTGTATTTGGGTGTCGCTTGCTGAACCCCGCATTGAACCCTCTTTGAATAATGTATAAAGAAACGTGGTTGTTACTTGAGATGTTCTTCATGGTTCATCTGCTCTAATCTGATAACGGAATGAGATATCGCAATTCCGACTTCACCATCGTGTTCAGCCTTCAAAAATATATGAACTGAGGTGCTACTCGGAAAAAATAGAGACAAAATGTGTTATAAAACCAGTGAAATGGCGACATTTTACATACAGCTAGTTATTTCTTCGTAGTTTTGCTCTTATAGCCTTGCTGCACGACTGTGGATTTCTGTTGTTGTAAGTTAAATGTGACGAAATACTAAGGTAGGTATCTGTCGCCTCTGCACGCGATAATGAACGTGATGTGGTTCACAGTAATCATATTCATTCATCCGTCCAGTACATATTTATTTTGTCTTTGAGAAATGGGTGATTATCTTTTCAGGTGGTTATTGAACGACCGCCCTCCATCCAGATGGACTGTAATAGCTAGGCAAGAATGAGCGTGATGTTACAAGGTATCGGGGTTATCGGTCAGGGGCGTGGATTGATATACGAAAAAGACTTGATCAGAATGATAACGAACGCAGGATTATCCTTAAGAGTTGTAATTGGCGATAAGAAAAATGAGGTATGAACGGGGGGGGGGGGGGGGGGCAGGTAGACCGCATGCGCCAGACATGGTGGAGGCGGTGCTGAAGCGAGGCGGTACTGGGGACCTGGAGGCGGCAGTACGCTGGCAGAGGCGGTATGTCCGGTACCGAAGCTGCGATGCTCATGCTCGTAGGGTACCTTACGCTGCTGGCCTCAGGGCACCGGATCACCGCATCGGAGCCCTGGAGTCCGGACTCGGTCTCGGAGTCAGTGGAGCCTGAGCAAGGCGAAGTCATCCTACCCGGCCTCGCAGGACTCGCGTCCCAGATGATGGTGCGCACGGCCCGAGGCAACAGGCAGTACGACGTTCCTCAGATCGGTAAGTTCGTCGTCAATCTCTCTCTTATTCCACCCATAATTGACCACCTCTCCACCAATCACTGTAACCTCACCCAATCATCTCCTATTTCATAACTTACTTTCAAACCTGAAAAACCCTCCATACACTTTTTTCACTACTATAAAATAGTATGCTATAAAATCCACAACTTGAAAAAAGAAAAAAAAAACCAATCATCTTAATCAATCTTCCTCATCATACTACACATTAACACACTATCTTACTACAAACTGTTAGATCAAATGACCATCTCAATAGGTTCAAAAAGGTGGTCAACAGCCTTTTCAACAAGCTTCTGGGCATTTTTAAAGCACATTCAACAACTGCACTAGACTCAACTTCAATTTCAAGGGCTCGTGCCGTTTTGGATTTAAACTGTTTTATACTAACACTCAGATAAAAAGTGTAACAGTTACACTTTCAGAAAGTGTATAGTTACTATAACTTTAATTTAGTGAGGTTTTCATCTAAATTTACTCTATCAGGGTCAAAATTATCTGAAAATCTGCAGTTTTAACGTTATAGTTTTTGTAACTGTCACTGGGAGGTAGGTGGTCATTCGACAATGCATTTTTTCACTCTTCACTGGAATAAAATAATGAAAAATTCCGCAAAAGGAATATAATATGCACTAGTCATTCATAAATAATTTATAAGGTATGAGTTATTACCAAACAGCACCCCTTTTACCGAAAATTATTGTACTTATTTCTCTTTTCAAGAAAATAATAAACCAAAAATAATATCCCAAAGGTTCAAGAGTTTATTTGGTTTGATTTGCAATTTGGACCAGAAGAAATACATGAAAGCTTTGTGAAATGAGTTGAGTTGGTTCAGTGAGCCAGTAGCTCCTTACATCAAAGTGAAAGTAGTTTCACGAAAAACTTCAGGACCTGTACGAAGGACCGAGTAATCCGAAATTCGGATCTATGTATTGTCCAATGTCTATGACTGCTCGTGTTCATAGTGATCAACAGTAAACCTGTAAAAAAATAGTTCTTCAGTGTGGATAATGCAACAAATAGTAGGTATTTATTATATGTCAAATATTATATGTTTTATTTTTATTTTTGTTGGAAGGACACTCCAGTACCCACATATGGAAATTCCTTGATATTCGGTTGCATTGCAACAGCTGATCAAGATCCACTTTCGTTCTTCTCTCTTTTGTCCTTCGCTTGTCTCACTTCTCCTTTGTCACGTATCACGAATATATTGCTCTCAATTTTATCAACTAAAAAGTGTTCTTATTTGCGGGTTAACAACGTAATTCATCTTTGCGGCTTTTCTGGAATATCCGGTGAGTTTATTGTTGATATAATTTACTGGGCATTAGCCCAGTGTTCTTTCAATTTTAGTAGGGGTTCAGTGTCCCGGATATTCGGCGAGCCAAATTTGGAATGGTGCCTACGCATTTGTGGTAATGTTCATAGTTGAACATTTTAAATCCATGTGAATGTCGTTTCACCAAACTTTGGAATTAGAAACAAAATTGAATTATCTTTGCATTTTGAAGATTAATGCCACGGCTAGTTGGTCAATTTGTTACATGAAATGATCAGTGAACCGAACTGCAGGATTGAAATCAATCGTCGTCAAAACCCATTGCTCCGACGTATTTGAAAACGTGTACCAATTGTTTGTTGAGTTATACAGTAGAAATCGCCTAACAAACTTCGTTATAGCTGGTGTTCATAACAGCCGGTAGATCGGCTATAACGAACGGTGTTCATTATAACGAATTTGTCCGGATATAATCGATATTTCTTTATGCGAAACCTTTGAATCCAAGAGAACGGGATTGTTTAATCCATTGATAGGGATTAGGGATGTGTATCAAAGCAAAATTGATCGATATTCAGGATATCGATATAATTTTTGCGTTCACATCGATATGTCGATATATCGGCTGCCAAAATATCAATATTTCGATAAATCGATAAATGGCAAAAATTTCTTAAAAACCGTAGTTTATCGGACATCGGACATTGCCCGGTATGGAGAAAAAAGTTCGTCTGCCATAATATGGCATAATATTCCAACTAGGTACTAAAAATATATCATAAATATTATTTATGATACATTTTATATATTAAAAATGTAGGATGTGATTCCAGCGCGTAATGGATAATGGACTCCACTCCAGTCAGTTATGATTATTGTTTGAGAATCTGTTTTGGTTTCTAGGTTACGATAGGTTACGAGTTGTGAAATATTACGAAAAGATTTCAGACGTGGAATAAAGTTTGCCGAGTGCGTTTAAAACTCTCTTTAAGTCTTTTCTATCCATATCCTACAAAAACATATATACTTAAAAGAAGAAAATTGTAATTTATTGACAAATATGCAACAGATTATTCATTACAATTGAATTAAGATTTTTAAAAAAAGAGACATTATGAGATACCTACATTGTCAATAGTTGAATATTGATAGAAAATATAGATTGAAATTGGATAGAAAGAATTGGAATAAAATCACGATTTTGTTATTATTTCAATTTAATTCACCAAAGGCTATTATCAGTATCCTTGAGGAAAAGCAGCGTATTGGCCATCTCCGAAGTTAACCGGTTTCTTTGGCTCCTGAGAGCAAAGCTGGCCAACAAACCTTTTTCGTTGCAGGTGTCTGCGTGCTTTTTTCACATTTGCCTTCCGCCTTCAACAATATTGTCACAGTAGGCAGTGCTAAATATATAATTGTCAGAGTTTTATATAGTCGTTGATACTTGAGATGTTCTGCATGGACATCATGTTCTTTAATGGAGACATTTTACATAAAACCAATTATTCTTCGAAAATTTGCTCTTATAGCCATGCTGCATGACTGTGGATTTTGTATATATTCTTTTCTGAGCAGTTTATAGGTAATGTAATATCATTGTGAATTGAAATATTTCTGGTGACAAGGCTGATAGTCTCGGTATATATACCGTAGGAAAAATATCAAAGGTATCCGATATATCGGGCTCGTTCAATATCGATAAAACATTATCGATGTTTTGAGGGAAAATATCGATAACATCCATATTCGATATATCGATACCCATCCCTAATAGGGATGTTATTCGACCTATGCTGCTTCAACCATTTCAAAAAGGTGTCTTCTAAATCGGCGTGAACAGTGTGCCTCATTTTCTTCACTTCATCGCACTTATTAAACTGCTCTAAGACATCAACATCACTCCCCAAGGACGCGGATTACCACCACTGATTACTCGTGACCACCAGTAATACTTATATTACTCGTATAAGTATTACTGGTGGTCACGAGTAATCAGTGGTGGTACACCTATAATGAAGTAATGCTTCAATTCAGGCTTGTTCATCTGGCAAAAAGCTCCCGCTAACAGCATTGAAAGAAGCGTTAAGCTCCCTGCTGGTGTAACAGAGGAAAAATATCCTATATACGTGGCTGGGGGGCAAAATGGATATCATTCCTTTTTGCTGCTGAGGATTTTTGGCGGACCAGTTTTTACAACGGAGTTGTTTTTGGGGGGATATCACATCTTTTTGCATGGTTCTTATTATTGAATTAAAAAATAGAAAGAATTAGAAAGTTGAATGAATTTGAATTAGAAATTTTTTGAAAATTTGTTGCATTTTTTCTTGGGGATTCTGCAAATTTTTGTTGTTGAGAATCATTCCAATTGGTGTCGAAGAGAAAGTGGGAAGAGAAAGTTTGCCAAAGGTAAAACGCACGTTTTTATACCAAAACTCGCGAATAACTCGAGAACCGTTGGGAAAAGTGACAAAGTGTGCTACCCTCATTCGAAAGCCCATAAAATTTCCTATCGATCCTTGGGCATTGATCCGCAGGCGCCACTCTACGACAATTTTTCTGACCACCGTTCAACTTTGATGTTTTCGGAAATTAGCCAAATCAGTAGATGTGGAATTTATTCACGTATTTTTGGCTGTGGATTAGTCGAATCGATTGAGATTTAGTTCAAAATTATTGAGCATATACTAGACAACCTAGCGGACATTTTAAGACCAACCGCACCAATTTCCATCAATTTTGGCGGCAGTTATTGTTGAAAATAGAAAAATCACCATAACTCCTTTATTTTCCTCCTTTCATTTTGATCTCAAATTAAACGGTATTGAAAGCTGAATAAAACTAAAAAAGAAAATCTGAAAAAGCTTCAATTTTGAAGGAGCTATGACCATTTGAGATTCCTAAAAATTACTATTTCCCCTCTAATTGGGGGGAAAATGGGGGGGAGGGAGACAAAATGTTCAAAAGGCACTCCCTTGGAGCATAACAAACGCGTGTGCAAAATTTCAGCTCGATCCGATTTGTCTGCTGGGCTGTAGCCCCGTCAATGAACAAGAACAACGACAACAAGAACACGAAAAACGAGAAAAATAGCGGTTTTAAAACTGTTATACCCCCGACACCTGATGTTCCCGAGAGCTGAAATTTGGTTTACGTCGTCACATGCCCCTGGAGAGTTGGTGTACAAAAAATTAACTCTCGAGACACTCAGGGGGCCGAGCTACGGGAGGGTGAAAACCCCAACTTGTTCCGTAGCGTAATCAGTGTCTCAGTCGCTTCGGTTTTCAGGGCTTCGGTTTTCTTGGCGGGCGGGGCGCTCCCGCGTCCCTAGAAAAGTCAAGACTAGGTACTGTTACTTCATGACTCGAAGAATAGGAATACAATAACGAAAGGAATAGAGAACTAAAATGTAATAGGTAGTAAAAATTCTGAACTGTAGATTCTGAAATAAAAATCAGCTCCAACCAATAAACTCTAAAAAACTCTGCAAATTCTTGACACAACGGTTCATTATCTTCTTTGTACAGATCACCCTTCTGTCTAGATCACTAGGTCTAAATGTCTAGATCCTAAATGTTAGATTAATTATTATTATCAATTATCACTAATTATTAACAATTTTATCAAGTACCTACTGAAAATTATTATAATTTATTGTTAGGTATTAATAATTCGTATTTATTAATGATAATAATTATTATTAATTATGATTAATTTATACGATATAATTCTGGGGTTTTTAATACTACGTCGGTAATAATTTTTCTATAAAAGAAGTACCTACCAACAAACATTCGAAATTACCTTCATTTCCGTAGCACGAAACGCACCTCAGAACAACAAACTCGACATCACTTGAGCCATATGATGTTCCAAAGAGCTTGTTAGTATGAAAATGGACCTGTATTTCAACAGTTTGATCCACGGTCATGTTGTGAGGCACAATCTTTGAGCCGTCATTGTGAACGAACGGCTGGTCGTACAAAGCTGCGGATGGTCTTAAAAAATTCTACGGAACAAACTCTATCTAAATATGTAATAAAACTCTGCAAATTCTTGACACAACGGTTCATTATCTTCTTTGTACAGATCACCCTTCTGTCTAGATCACTAGGTCTAAATGTCTAGATCCTAAATGTTAGATTAATTATTATTATCAATTATCGCTAATTATTAACAATTTTATCAAGTACCTAGTGAAAATTATTATAATTTATTGTTAGGTATTAATAATTTGTATTTATTATTTATAATAATTATTATTAATTATTATTAATTAATACTATATAATTCTGGGGTTTTTAATACTACGTCGGTAATACAGTTTCTATAAAAGAAGTACCTACCAACAAACATTCGAAATTACCTTCATTTCCGTAGCACGAAACGCACCTCAGAACAACAAACTCGACATCACTTAAGCCATATGATGTTCCAAAGAGCTTGTTAGTATGAAAATGGACCTGTATTTCAACAGTTTGATACACGATCGTGTTTTGAGGCACAATCTTTGAGCCGTCATTGTGAACGAACGGCTGGTCGTACACAGCTGCGGATGATCTTAAAAAATTCTACGGAACAAACTCTATCTAAATATGAAATAAAAAACATACCGTTTGATGGGAATTTTTCGAGATATGGAATTTTCAAAATTTCAAAATTCGTTTTGAACCCCTTCCCCTTGACCTAGGGTTATGAAAAGTTTCGAGGACCATTGTGGGGCTGGTCCAAACCCAGAAACCAAATTTCGTAATTTTAACTCAACGCTAACTGGGCAAAGTGGCGCGGACGGCGGACGGCGGACGGCGTACGGCGGACGGACGGATTTTTTTTTTATTCGATTTTCTGAATCTTCGTATCTTGAAACGTAAACCAACAAATTTTGAGGGGGGGTTAAAATTTTTTTTTCTTTGGGCGATTCCAATGGTTCATTATCGAAGATAATAAACCAAAATTATTTTTCTATAAAAGAAGTACCTACCAACAAACATTCGAAATTACCTTCATTTCCGTAGCACGAAACGCACCTCAGAACAACAAACTCGACATCACTTAAGCCATATGATGTTCCAAAGAGCTTGTTAGTATGAAAATGGACCTGTATTTCAACAGTTTGATACACGATCGTGTTTTGAGGCACGATCGTGTTTTGAGGCACAATCTTTGAGCCGTCATTGTGAACGAACGGCTGGTCGTACACAGCTGCGGATGATCTTAAAAAATTCTACGGAACAAACTCTATCTAAATATGAAATAAAAAACATACCGTTTGATGGGAATTTTTCGAGATATGGAATTTTCAAAATTTCAAAATTCGTTTTGAACCCCTTCCCCTTGACCTAGGGTTATGAAAAGTTTCGTGGACCATTGTGGGGCTGGTCCAAACCCAGAAACCAAATTTCGTAATTTTAACTCAACGCTAACTGGGCAAAGTGCCTCGGACGGCGTACGGCGTACGGCGGACGGACGGATTTTGGTTTATTATCTTCGATAATGAACCATTGGAATCGCCCAAAGAAAAAGATTTTTTAACCTCCCCTCAAAATTTGTTGGTTTACGTTTCAAGATACGTAGATTCAGAAAATCGAATAAAAAAAAATCCGTCCGTCACCCGTACGCCGTCCCCCGTCCGCCGTCCCCCGTCCGCCGTCCCCCGTCCGCCGTCCGTGGCACTTTGCCCAGTTAGCGTTGAGCTAAAATTACGAAATTTGGTTTCTGGGTTTGGGCCAGCCCCACAATGATCCTCGAAACCTTTCATAACCCTAGGTCAAGGGGAAGGGGTTCAAAACGAAATTTAAAATTTCGACAATGTCATATCTCCAAATATTTAACTGAACCGTGTAATTTTTAGTTCACTTTTGAATGACCCGAAAAATTACGAATCTTTTAAGACCAATTGGATTTTTGTGCGACCAGCCGTTCGTTCACAGTGAGCGCGCAAAGGTTTAGGAAAAACACTAAACTTTCACGTCGAAAACGGCCGTTATGTGACCCAACCCCCAGACGCCCAGAATAAAACTACCTTTTTTCATCTTCCCGGTAAACTACAGTCTAGAAATTTTAACCGTGAGTCGGGGATAGACCACATTGCAATATTTACTCGGTTTCGCATCTGTAAAATTGTTTAAATAATACCTTTTTGTAATAATACAAATTAAATTTTGATGATGAGCTATTGACTTGAAATTTTAAAAATAGGTCAGAACTGGATCATAATGCAATATTCACTCGGTTTCTTGTCTGTAAAATTGTTTAAATAATACCTATTTGTTTAAACAAATTAAATTTTGATGATGAGCTAGATACTTGAAATTTTAAATATAGGTCAGAAATGGAAGACATTTCAATATTCACTCGGTTTGTATGACATGGTATGAGTATGGTATGGTATATTATTGTATGTATGATTTGGTATAATACAGTATGGTATGATAGGAAAGAAATTCGTATGGTATGGTATGAGTACGGTGAGAATATGGTCTGGTGCCGATTTGCAATACAGTCTGGTATAGACAGAAGGGTGATCTGCACAAGGAATATAATAAACCGTTGTGCCAGGGATTGCAGAGTTTTTTATTCGATTTTCTGAATCTACGTATCTTGAAACGTAAACCAACAAATTTTGAGGGGGGGTTAAAAAAATTTTTTCTTTGGGCGATTCCAATGGTTCATTATCGAAGATAATAAACCAAAAAGGAAAGAGAAAAAAACCCTAAACCAACTTCGTTGAAAAACTTTCCGATAAATCGCGAATGTGTGACGAAGAGTGGAGAAAAGGGGAAACTCGAGTCTCGTGGGTGTACAATTTAGCGAAAGCTGATTTAGTTTCACTTCTGCGTCAAATTCGTTTCGAAGAGGACCTTGAAAAAGTGCACATAGATCAGCTTCGAAAATACGTGGTAGAGGCAGTGAGAGACGGACGAATAACCCAAGATTCTGCGACAAGGACCGAAAGCCTACCCAAACGGACGATGAGTAATACGCAAGCGCACATTTATTTTAGATTGGGCAAGGATCAGTGGTCAGCATTCGAAGAACGGCTTGAACTGTATTTTATCGCACAGGAAGGAAGTTCCTAAATCCAAGCAGGTTGCGGAATTATTGATTAAAGTTGATGAGGAAACGTACTCGCTTGTTCGTTCGCTCTCTGCTCCAAAAAAACCAAAGGACATTGCATACGAAGATTTGATTAAACTCGTGCGCGATCACTTAGAACCTGTTCCGTCTGAAGCTATGGAAAGATGTGCTTTAAAAGCACTGCTTTTAATCGAGCTCAGCAAGCTAAAACCGAAAGTGTATCTGATTTTATTGCTCGGTTAAAACGGTTAGCCTTGTATTGCAACTTCTCCAATTTAGAGCAAGCTCTACGAGATCAAATTGTATGCGGTATTCGGGATCAAGAAACCAGAGAAGAACTTTTTCGTACCCAAAATTTAACGTTCAAAAAGGCGGTTTCTCTGGCTTTGTCTCGCGAATCAGCAACAAGAGACGCAATTAAAGCAAGGTAGTTGAATCAAAGTCCCAAGTTTCCGGAAGCCGACCTGAACAGTATTCGACAGGTATCAAAACGATACGCACAAAAGCAGCGTCCAGGCGCCGGTACAAGTCAGCGAGGACACAAGTCAGATCAACATAAGTATCGCCAGCCCGGCAATGTCAACAAACAACGTAACATTCCAAGGCAGCACAACGACGCGGTTTGTTATTGTTGTGGTTTACCGAATCACTTTGCTCGAAATTGTTCGCTCAACTCAAGAACTTGCGAGTATTGTGGCATCAAGGGACATGTTAAGGCTGCTTGTCGCAAAAGAAATTATTCCGCAGGCGTACAAAATCGGCATCATCGCGTGAATCATCTTTCGGAAGACAAAGACATCCAAGGGCAAAATCGTGACTAGGACAGGGAATCCACGGACTTCTTCCCTCTCGAATCCATCAATCCGCAGGAAAGTACCGAAACGGAATTTCACAATACAGGTACCCCGCTTAAAATTGTAAAACCATTTGAGGTGAGTCTTGAAGTAAACAATGTACCTCTAATTATGGAAGTCGACACCGGTAGTTTAGTGTCAGTTAGATCTGAACGAGTAAAAAAAATGCTTTTTCCGAATATCGAATTAGCACCTACGAACTTGGTTCTCAAATGTTACAATGATATTAAAATATATCCATTAGGAGTAATGCAAAATATCACTGTAACGTATCGTAAATGTAAACGTCAACTAAACGTGTATGTATTGCAAGGGTCAGGGCCAAATTTAATTGGTCGTAATAGGTTCTGTTCACTTAATATGTGGCCTCCATTTAGGTAGTGGTTATTTTGTTCGTGCGCCAAATATGACGAATTTATTTCACCAGGATAGCAGAGAAAATGAAACTGTGCAATATCTACGATTGAAGTATCTGCCTCTCTTTTCGGAAGGGCAAGGTATTTATACAGGACGTAACGTCAAACTGGTATTCAAACCTAATACTATTCCTATACAACTCAAACCATACCATGTGCCATTTGCGTTGAAAGAGAAGGTTTCAAAGGAGATTAAAAGACTAATAGAGGCAGGCAATTTGGAATCTGTTGCCGTAAGTGCATGGGCAACCCCAGTTATCCCTGTTTTAAAATCAAATGGTGACGTAAGTTTGTGCGGAAACTTTAAGTTGACAGTAAATCCTAATTTGATTATCAAAAGACATTCGGTCCCTACAAAAGAACAAATATTTCATGTCTTAGGGATAGGAAATAAATGGTCGCAGATAGATCTAAAACATGCATTTATGCAATTTTCGGTAGACGAGTCTTCTCGTGATGCCTTGACTATAATTACTGAAGATGGATTATTCAGGTACACCAAATTACCCGAGGGTGTAGCGTCTAGTCCCGGAGAATGTCAAGATATTCTAGAAGATACTCTAAGGGGTATACCTCACGTAGCTATTTATCTCGATAATATATATTGCACTGGGAAAACTGATGAGGAACATATTAATACGCTAGATCAGATTTGTTTTAAATTGAACGAAGTAGGTATAAAAGTTAACCCAAAGAAATGTGATTTTTTGGAAAGCAAATTGGAAATCTTAGGTTTTCTTCTTGATAATGAAGGGTTGAAACTAAAATTCGTGCAATTACGGACGCGCCGGTTCCGAAAAATGTACGAGAACTGAAAGCGTTCTTAGGGCTTGTTATTTATTATGAAATATTCCTTGAGAATAGAGCAGCTAAATTACAACCATTGTATTCGCTTTTGAACAATGCTAATTGGGTTTGGGATCGTAAATGTCAAGAAGCGGTAAACTGGGTAAAAACAGAGATATCTTCCGATAAAATTTTAACCATGTACGATCCAAACATACCTACAATTAGTTCTGGCATGTGACGCAAGTTTCCATGGATTGTCAGCTATTTTATCTCACCGATTTGATTCGGGCATAGAAAAACCTATATATTTTGCATCGAAAATAATTCCCACAAATGAATTGCATAGGGCAATTTTAGACAAGGAAGCAGCAGCAATTGTTTTTGGATTTAAAAAATTTTACAATTTTATATATGGTACCGAAATTATCTTAAAAACAGACCATGAACCGCTTAAGTTCATTTTTGGGGCGTAGAAGCAATCTTTGATTTTACAGAACCGGTTGTTGAGATGGAGTTATTTTCTATCAAGTTTTAATTACAAAATTGAAATTGTTCGATCCACAGCAAACGGGAATTGTGACGCTCTCTCCCGACTGCCGATTGAGGATAATACTCAAGTTTTTAACACTGAATTTTCATGTTTGTTCTATATTAATCAAGGATTGGGGCCTAACTTAACATTTAAACGTATATCCGAAGCTTCATCTAATGACAGGTTGATAAAGAAGATCATATCTTGGGTCATACACGGATGGCCAAATTCCGATAAAAACATGAATACTGACGAGAAAAGGTTTTATTTAAAACGGCATCAATTATCTGTTGAACAGCATTGTTTATTTTGGGGCATTCGAATTGTCATTCCCGAAGCCTTAAAAAAATCTGTTCTCATGCTCTTACACGAATCACATCTTGGGGTCGTTAAGATGAAGTCGGTCTGTCGTTCTTATTTCTGGTGGCCAAACGTGGATTGTGACGTAGAGCAAACGGCCTATTCTTGTACATTCTGCCAAGGAAACAGGAAAGACCCTCCTAAAGTCAGCGTATGTCATTGGCCTTATCCTCATAAACCGTGGAGTAGGCTACATACAGATTTCTTAGGACCATTTTATGACAGAATGTTTTTGTTGATAATTGACGCATATTCCAAGTGGCCGGAAGTAATTGATATGGGAAACGGGCGGCTACGAATTCCGTCCCGGAACCTCATTAAAATATTAAGCCGGCTTAAAAAACCTTGGGATTCCGTCCCTACCTTTAGCGTGGGGCTCACTGGCACCTTGGGATTCCGTCCCAACAACTTGGACCCAGCCTACTGAAACCTTGGAACTCCGTTCTGAGGAAAGTAAAAAAAAAACTACAGACATTGTGAAACATATCATCGTATAATATACACTAATAATATAATATACACGCAAGGCCAGTTGTGACAGTACCCTATATGGTACTAATCAGTTGATTAGGGGATGTTTTTATTCCGCAACCCCGTCCACTTGATCTATATGTCCAACTAATCTATATGGTACTAATCAGTTGATTAGGGGATGTTTTTATTCCGCAACCCCGTCCACTTGATCTATATGTCCAACTAATCTATATGGTACTAATCAGTTGATTAGGGGATGTTTTTATTCCGCAACCCCGTCCACTTGATCTATATGTCCAACTAATCTATATGGTACTAATCAGTTGAATAGGGGATGTTTTTATTCCGCAACCCCGTCCACTTGATCTATATGTCCAACTAATCTATATGGTACTAATCAGTTGATTAGGGGATGTTTTTATTCCGCAACCCCGTCCACTTGATCTATATGTCCAACTAATCTATATGGTATTAATCAGTTGATTGGGGGAGGTTTATCGGAGGAACTAGCCATTCCTGATCTTCACTTAAAACCGTGAAACGTTTTTTAAGTAACGTGTTTATGTTGGCTGTTCACAAAGACTTCTAATCAACGCTGAGAGAGGGCGGGACGGAAATCCAAGGTTCGCCCGAGCCGAGGGATTAACCGTGCGTGGGTTTTACCTGCTCCCGGGACGGAATCCCAAGGCACCCATGGGAAACAACACGAAAGCTGAAAAGGTAATCAAAGTTTTCAAAAATTTATTCTCTCGTTTTGGTTTGCCAGATCAGGTAGTGAGCGACAACGGACCACAATACCGGAGTGATTTATTCAGGTCATTTTTATCTGACTTCGGTATTAAACAGACTTTCTCTCCAGTACATCACCCAGCAACCAACGGTGCAGCGGAAAATTTTGTTGGAATTTTCAAAGACAAGGTTGATAAAATATGTAAGTCAGGCCAATGTCTTGATCAGGCTGTAATTTCTTTCTTATGGGATTATCGTACTATTGCACATTGTAGCACGGGCAAGACTCCAGCGTTTTTAATGTACGGTAGGGAAATTAAAACACGTTTTGACTTGTTCCTTCCTTCCGAAGCCCGAACAATTGTTGAGCAGAAGCAGTGTGAGCGAAGTGCCACAACTGCTTTTCCCAGAATTCAATCTTTTTTTGAAAAGGATAGAGTTCAGGTGAGGGATTACAGGAAAGATAAAGGAAAATGGGTTATCGGAGTCTGTACAAAAAAGTTGTCACCAGTTACTTGGCTAGTAGAAATAGAAAGTGGAGAAGTCTGGAAGCGTCATGTTGACCAAATGATTAAACTACCACTCTACAACGATCGGAAAATAAATCAGGTGGAGGAAAAAAATACTCTTAGAAGATCGGAACGATTGTTGAATAAAGCTAAGCATTAATTTCATTAACTTTAATTATTTCGCCTGACTATACTGCTAATGTTTGTATGATTACCTGATGCAGAATTATTATTTTCTGATAAGATAGTAGGATTTATTTAACTTGAAGAAACCTTGTATTTAATTTAGTAATTTACATTGTATAATTATTCTATTTTTCAAAATGAATTATAGTTTAAAAAGGAGGAAATGTTATGTATCATGCCCGGTCATGAATCCGATAAGAAGTCTAATAAACAGTTCAGTCCGTAATCGTCTACCGTTCTTGATACACCTCAGGAATACTACCTCAAAAGAAAAGAAAGGATCAAGAATGATCCGGTCCTGGCAGCCCTTGAAGCAGAGAAGGAAAGGAAGAAACGCTAGAGGAAGAAGGCTCTAAAGCAGGTAAAATTGGTCGCTGATATGTCTGAGAGAGAATTGAGGAAACAACGGAAAGAATGGCGTAAACGATCGAAGAAGTGCTATGACAAGAAAAAGGAACAACAGCGTCTTGAAAATTATATGGACGAACATTCTCCTCCACGAAGCGAAGTGGTGACGCTGATGGTCGTATCAATTCTGGACGTAAAAAAGTCAGGAGTGGAAGGTCGAAACTCGACCGCCTTTACAAAAAGGAGCAGGAGAAAAATGAGAAATTAGCACGCGAGAATGCGCGCCTGCGACAAAGATTGTCCAGGCTTCGAAGAGGAATTAAAAGTGATGCAAAATCGCCAAGAAAAATAGTGTCTGGACTATTAAGACGTGGGGATCAGCGTGAAATTCGGCAAAGACTGATTTTTGGTGAAGCGTTCAAGCAACTGCGAGAAAATTATAAAGTTCTGAGGGGCAGGAAGGAAAAAACTCTGCAAATTCTTGACACAACGGTTTATTATCTTCCTTGTGCAGATCACCCTTCTGTCTATACCAGACTGTGTTGCAAATCGGCACCATACCATATTCTCACCGTACTCATACCATACCATACGAATTTCTTTTCTGTCTTATCATACTGTACTAAATCATACATACAATAATATACCTTACCATACTCATACCATGTCATACAAACCGAGTGAATATTGAAATGTCATCCATTTCTGACCTATATTTAAAATTTCAAGTATCTAGCTCATCATCAAAATTTAATTTGTTTAAACAAATAGGTATTATTTAAACAATTTTACAGACAAGAAACCGAGTGAATATTGCATTGTGATCCATTTCTGACCTATATTTAAAATTTCAAGTATCTAGCTCATCATCAAAATTTAATTTGTTTAAACAAAAAGGTATTATTTAAACAATTTTACAGATGAGAAACCGAGTAAATATTGCAATGTGGTCTATCCCCGACTCACGGTTAAAATTTCTAGACTGTAGTTTACCGGGAAGATGACAAAAGGTAGTTTTATTCTGGGCGTCTGAGGGTTGGGTCACATAACGGCCGTTTTCGACGCGAAAGATTAGTGTTTTTCCTAAACCTTTGCGCGCTCACTGTGAACGAACGGCTGGTCGCACAAAAATCCAATTGGTCTTAAAAGATTCGTAATTTTTCAGGTCATTCAAAAGTGAACTGAAAATTACACGTTTCAGTTAAATATTTTGAGATATGACATTGTCGAAATTTTAAATTTCGTTTTGAACCCCTTCCCCTTGACCTAGGGTTATGAAAAGTTTCGAGGATCATTGTGGGGCTGGTCCAAACCCAGAAACCAAATTTCGTAATTTTAGCTCAACGCTAACTGGGCAAAGTGCCACGGACGGCGGACGGCGGACGGCGGACGGGGGACGGCGGACGGGGGACGGCGTACGGCGGACGGACGGATTTTTTTTTATTCGATTTTCTGAATCTACGTATCTTGAAACGTAAACCAACAAATTTTGAGGGGGGGTTAAAATTTTTTTTTCTTTGGGCGATTCCAATGGTTCATTATCGAAGATAATAAACCAAAAGAGAATTTGGTAAAATTGTGGGCGGTAATGGGAAAATCCTGAAGAAATATCGCTTGATTTCTCAACTTGGAGACATCTCAAGTAAAGTGTTCAAAGGCTTGATGACCAATAACACTCAGCTGAAACAACGAGCAAGAAAAATCAACGAGATGGTTAAGATGGACCTTCAAACCTTTTTTGAGGTTGACGAGATGTCGAAGTTATGCCCAGGTAAAAAGGACTGCATAACCAAACGTGGCACCAATAAACAGAAGCGAGTTTTGTCCAATTCGCTCAAAAATCTGCATGCCAAATTCTTGCAAAAAGTTGACTACAAAATTTCCTATGCGTCTTTTTGCAAACTCAAGCCGTTTTGGGTTGTGGCGCATCACGTTTCTGAGAGGGATACGTGCATGTGCAAAATACATGCCAATATCGAAATGCTGATGAAAGCTCTCTACAATGCTGAGATCATCGACTGCTCGGATCCAATGGAATTTGCGAAACACATTTGCTGTGACATTGGCAGTGTGGATTGTTTGCAGAGAACGTGCCAAAAATGCAAGAACTCGTTCATCCCCTTTTTGGAGTTCGATGAAGACGCTGACGTAAGCTTCAATAAGTGGCAAACTAGAACTGATACCTACCAAGGGAAAAACAGAAAAAAGATGTCTGTCAAGCACGTCGTGAAGGAAACTGTCACCATTACCGTCATGAATGCTGTCGATGCATTTGAAGACGACTATAAAAAGTTCCTCTATCACGAAGGTAATGTAATTCACCAGTTCCGTAAAATAAAAGCTCTCAAGGCTGGACTAGCTGCGGATGAGGTCCTTATTCACTGCGATTACAGTGAGAGCTACACGATGAAGTATGCTTCTGAAATACAAGCATTTCATTTTGGCGGTAGCCGTCAACAATACACGCTTACCTCCCAAATTTATTACAAGAGAAATGAATACAGCAACTTGTCGTCCCAATCTATGTGCACTCTGTCAGATTGTTTGGACCACGGTCCTGCCGCGGTATGGGCACACATTCAAGCGATTTTGGATTTCATCAAGAACGTTGTTCCAAACGTGCGAGTTCTCCATTTCTTAACGGACAGCCCTGCAACCCAATATCGGAACAAGACCATATCGTCGTCTAAATTCTAACATCGCATATCTAAAAAAAATGCGAAATTGAGTTGCAAACGCCCTCCAGCAGTCCATTCCCGTGAAAATTGCCACGTGGAACTACATGGAAGCTGGTCACGGGAAGGGAGCTCCTGACGGAGTTGGTGGCTGCCTAAAAAGGACGGCAGATCAGATAGTTGCTCGTGGTGGGGACATAGACAGCTTTCGTCGGTTTGTCGAAGTTCTTAAAGACAACGTACGGAACGTGATCATCAGCCTAGTCAATGGGGAGGATATAGAAAAAATGAAGAACGTCATACCTTCTACCATTCCAACTTTTCAAGGCACCATGAAGGTGCACCAGGTGGTGTACAGGAGGCAGGATCCCAACTCACTGGCCATGAGGCGGTTAAGTTGCTTTCAGTGTTTCGACTGTAGGCTCTACTTTTTGGGTCTACATCATCCTAATCCTGAAGAAGACCGTGATGTTCTGGAAGACATCCAGTGTGACGCCGATTTAGAAGAGTGCTCCGTGGAACTTCGGGAACTCGACTCAGGCGTCTCTCAAGCAATCCAAATCGCTCGGCCGTCGACCTCAGCACCTAGGCTTACATTGAAAAACCGTCGGTTCATGGTGTACACATTTCCCTTTGATGTCAATGTCAGGGAGCAGGGAGGGGTAAAGTGAAATGTTTACCTGAAAATTCCATCATCAATCTGTCGATGATTATCATAATTTAATGGTTCAAAGGTACTGACTAGATTGCAAAATTTTCATGTTTTAAAACTTTTTTTTTTAAACTCTAGCTCGTTTAATAGTTTGAAGTTAATAGTCTGTGCTTAGAATTCTAGTCTCTTGTGAATTCTAGTCTCCTGCGTTATGTGCAATTCTTGCAAAGTGAAACTGGTAATATGAGTGATTCTAGTTCTATGATTATTCGACTTCTTTTAAGTCATCACGTCAGTTTGTATGAACCTGACGTTTGTACCTGAAAATACCTGACAGTTTCCTATTTTTTGGAGTATTTTTTTATACTTTTGATAGAATACGGTGTTGGTTCCTAAAACGTGTTGTTCAACGTTGGGCCAATATAAGTTTACTGTGTTGCTTTCGTTTAAAATAAAATATTTTACAAAGAAGGAAGTGGAGTTTTTCTCACAACCTACAATTATTCTCACGACCTACAGAGTGATTATATTGTCAAAATTTTCAAAATTCAGTATTTCGGAAACTACGAGGTAAAGTGTGTTCCCGCTTCAGGATGTTGCTAAGAGAACCCTACAAAGACCGTAAAAACAAAACAAAAAATAGGAAAATCAGCCTTTTACATTTGGCTTGTTTGACACCTGAAAAAGTCCCATATTTTTAGAATTACCCAGTATATTGTTTAAGTATGTGGCTGCGAGCACTCGTTTTTTGTCAAACGCATCCAATAATGATTGCCAAGCAAGAAGGTACATAGTTGGATTCTTGGACTTTGAATTCACTGACCACTGAGTACGCCGCTCCGCTAAGTGACGTCACAAGGTAATGGAATTTTCGAGTTAGCGAAATACTCTCATCTTCATGGACAAGTGAACAAAAGGTATCACGATACCTTGGCCATTCAATAATGTTTGACCCATCGAAAGTCGGTAAATTAATTTTTGGAAGAAGCGATAATGATTTAGATTCACCGATCGTGAGATTACTGGTCTGCGGAATAGCACGACCAGAAGCTTCCATATTTAATTTTTCCTGTACGGTGTGAATATCATAGAAATACCCACGAACGATTTTCCGTTGTTTAGAATCCGCTGCCTATGGGAAATCATCTCCTTTATCTTCGTCTTCGTATACGGTTACTAATTTGTCCCGAATGTCCTCATATTTTGTCATATATCTTTCTAACGAATTGAACATGCCTCTAAACTCAGCGAGACATGCTCTATCGTTGATTACCTTTTTGGCACTTTCATATATAGATTGAATTTCAACACCTACATTTTTCAGATGTTTTCTCAACGCATCTGTTTTACGTTGAAAATCGGAGCGGTCTGACGACGGAGGTTCTGAATCGGTAGGCATCGTACGAAAGGACGAAAGAATTGATGAGGAAATGAGGTAAGGATGCGGACAATTAAATATGAAAAGGAAAGGACTGTTGTACCATACGTGTGGGGCTGTAAAATACCCTGGAAGGCTAAGATGTTCGGCAGCACACAATGAAAATTATGAAATATACTTAAATGTTATAAAAATACAAGAAAGTTATAATATTTCCGTAATCCAATAGAATGCGTACTTCGGAAGAATACAGACCCGCAATACACGGTTGTGCGTTTTAGTATTGTTAGAAGTTTACGTTTCACCCCATGGAAGAAGGACTTTCTTCCATGGTTTCACCCATAATGAAGTGAACCACGCTCTGCTACCAAAATGTTAAATTGAATAATAAACCATTCAAGATTTATTAATATTGTTGTCGCAATATGGGAAGGAATGTAAACCAATATTGAGAAAAGAAACTATTATAATTTTTAATAATGGAAATGAAAATGCAATGCGAATGAAATTAAATTGGGAGCTCCCCTTTATATAAAATTAATATACAAAATTAAATTGTAGATTCTGTCGTGAATGTCCCAATGTCTATTGGTGTTATATAACACAATGAAAAATAATATTTTCATATTATGAAAGATCCGACCTTAATGGCGACGGTTGATGTTCCTGATGTCTGCTTCCAACGCGACGGTTTCAGCGTCTCCCGGTTGTATATAAAGTCGATATGGTCCTGAAACTTCCAACGCGACGGTTTCAGCGTCTCCCGGTCGTATAAAAAAGTCGATGTGGTACTGAGATTCCGGCTTACAGCTACCACATGGCGGAGGTAACGTCTCGTGCGGATTCCGACTTACGACCACCAAATGGCGGAGGTACTTGGTCACGGAGATGTTCGTAAAGGAATACTTCCCGAGGACTCGTGCACTATAGAGGAACACGGCTCAAAGAAAAACCAAAATTCAGCGATTTTTGACGATCTGAAGTTGGTGGGAAGAGTTCGAGTGACTCGATCGTGAGCTCAGAGATAACTGATTTCCTTTTCCGGGAGGATCGATTTAGCCCGATCGCGTTGACTCTTTTGAACCATGGACCGTCGATGGTAGAAGCTGCTGAAGACAATCGGGATCGAAGAACAACACTGTCACCACAACATCGCACAAAAATAGAACACAACAACGCCTCTAATCTCGTAATTTGCCTGAACAGGACCTATACAAATAAAAAAGGTTTTGTTACTAAATGAAAATCAGTACGTACCTACTTCGGTCGGGTCGCATCTGACCCGAAACAAAGAGGCCTCACAAGAAACTGATGATAGAAGCCGAAGTTCGTTACTTCGTCCGACCGAAGTAAATTTTACCCCGGAGATGTTGCTGCTGTGACACCTTCAGCAAGACTTCCTGAAAGGGTACCAGAGCCCTCAAGGGGTTTCGAAAGGTAGGGAGGGGCGGTATAAAAAAATATGCCCCTCCGGGTCGTATGCGACCCGCACCGAAGTAAGTACCGCAGGGTTAATTAGCCGCACCATACGTGATATGATGGACAGCTGGGAGCGAGATATCATATGATGATCTCAGTGAACTGAATACTACCAATTATTAGAAAAGTGTTTGAAAGTTATTAGAAAGGGAATCAAGGGCTGTTGTTTCTTTTTTTTCACAGGTCAGTTAATCTTTTGATAGACATTTATAATTTTACATGAAATCTCTTGTTCACAGAGCAACCCAAATTGGTCTTTATTTCCCCCTAGACCTCAGACGTCGAAACACCATTATATATATTTATTTATATTTTGTATGTGTCATTCCAGACGATAAATCTCGATAGAATGGGCAATTCCATTGGGTCCGAAAATTTACAATAGGACAGTATTTTTCGGTCAAGGGACGTGTGTTGATTACGAAAATAGCATGAGTTGATCAGTTTTTTCGTTAAGTTCGGTAGGAAATGCAATCAAAACTCGTACTTGTTCGTACTGTGCGCGCTGAAACCTTGACGTCATCGGACACCTCAAACGAGGATGGACAGACAATATCGTTAGTTGTAGTATCCACGATGTTTCAAGAAAAATGATCCATGCATTCGCGTCACTCCATCTTGCGTCACTCCAGCATTCTCGATCTCTATTCTGCATTATCGCCGTTCGCCATAACAAATTGATTTTCATCTCTTTCATCTCTCTTTTTTCATTTTTATTTTTCATCCGAGTGCCCTGTGTTAAGAAATTAAATGGCATCCAGCTCTAGTGTGAAAAAGCCGAGGCAAAATACTATCGAAGACGGATTTGAACCTGCAACCAGTGAGAACATCCCCGAGGTTGATTTCAGTATAGTCCACGAGTTTTAAATGAACAACCCTCAATAGGTATTGAAAAAACGTACTTCAAAATGATCCTCACAGCAGTAAAGCGCAGATGTCAATGATCGTTTTATTCCAGCCACGGCGAACCATTGCGTTCGTCTCCCCACATCCCTTGGAACAGAAATCATTATTTTGCCGTCCGCTTCTGTTGTTTCGCACTTGGGGAAGATGCACACCTTCTTCACCATTACAACGTGTAGAGAACGAAAAATGTTGAAGAAATCACGGATCACTCGATTTTGTACTTGATAAAAACAATCTGCCGAATGAAAAAAAATAAAGCGTAGATCTACGCTTTATTTTTTTTTCATTCGGCAGATTGTTTTTATCAAGTACAAAATCGAGTGATCCGTGATATCTATAACCTTCGCTGGTAAGCGCTCTGGTAACAAGGATTGAACCTTCCGCACGCCACAGGAGTCCATGGGTGCTTTATGCATGGATAGCTTCATAATCTAGTATCCATAATGGTGACGTCTTGACGTCACACCCGGTCACTCGTCCGGCGGTTTTTTCAAACTACCAATTTTCTTTTATTTTCGTGAACATTTTCTTGGCGAATGGACCCGATTTTCCCTAGTTGTCTAAGGTACTTTGGAAAAAAAAAAAAAAAAAAAATTGACTGGAATTGCCCATTGAGATGAAAAGTTCAAATTTGCACAAAAACTCTGTCTTGGCAATCGAAAGGCTAAATTCGTAGATGGGCAGAATCGGTCCACTCTAAAGGGGATCTTCAGCTGCAGCCTCTCACCGCGAAAAAATAAATAAGTCAAATACGCTTCCAGATAAAATTGTAAAATCTCCATTCACTGCCTAGTTCAACCATCTCCAGGTTGTTGAACGTCACTTCCCGTTAGCTTACCTGGGTAATCCCTACACCTATTTAGTTGTACCTAATCCGCTTCCCTAGTTGTCTCCAGTCACTGCACATATACCGTTAACCCTCTGTGGCAACGACCTCAGTTCATTGTATCACAGCTGAGTTCGCTCTTGGGGTCCTTTTAATCCATACCTACCTCCAAGTTCTTGTTGTTCATCAACTAGCTACCCCCTCTCGTGGTTTATCGTGTTTCACGAGAGTTCCAAAACGTCTGCCCCCCACTACCTAGGTTATAAAACCCCTATGAGCACTGCCAAATGCATTCAGTTAACCAACGCATTCACTCTAGGTATCACTTTCGATAAAACTGATAACTGTTTGTACCCGACCTACTCTGTTACAAGTGACCCGAACCTCCTCAAAGTAGTAACCCCTCTTGTGTTCAAGTGCATTCACTCTACGTAAACCTGTATTTTTCTATTCATTAAGCTCATTCGTTCATCTATTCATTAAGCTGTACATATCGACATTTCATAACGCGCACGATCATCTTTAAAACGAGGTTCACCTTTAAAATCCTAAAATGAAACGGTCATTCAAGTGACACCTCATTTCAAAGGTGAACAAGATGGTGAAGTCAGAATTGGTTTATCTTATTCTGCTCTCAAACTGGGGCACTTAGAAGATAAAGAAACGTGGTTGATACTTGAGATGTTCTTCATGGACATCATGCTCTCTAATGGAGACATTTGACATAAAACATATTATTTCTTCGAAAATTCACTCTTATATCCGTGCTGCATGACTGTGGATTTTTTAAGTGGCATATTGGCAACTTAATCAATAGTTTAGCTCAGTGCTTCCCAAACTTCTTAACTAGCGGACCCCTTTCACGGAAAAATTTCAAGTGCGGACCCCTGTCATTCAAGTTGGTGTTAGATCAGGTACTTACCTGAATATGGATAGGGGGAAAAAATCAATTTCATCAATTAGCCAACTGTTCCAAATATTAGTTGGTGGAGAAAGGGATAACATCATGAAAATAAGCATTAGGTAAAACGTACCTACTCAACTTTTTATTTACGTACTTTTTATTTACAAAATGTGCAAAGTAAGAAAAAATTGAATTGAGCAAAATGGTAACGTTGAGTCAGATGAACTAATGGGAAGAGTGTGGTTGTTTCAGCTGGCACAATTTTGAAAAGTCGGGTTCAATTTTGCATAGCTCGAGGCGGATGTCAGGTTCAGCATCAAGGCACCTTCAGTATTTGGATTTGGTAGCAGCATAGATAGAAAACCCGGATTCGCACAAGTAGGTTGATTGTTTGTACAGCTGTTATTCAGAATTCTTTGTTTCTTTGAACTCTTCCAGTCAATAGAACCAACGAAAACAATTCTCGGAAGTCCAACAGCGCAGGACTACCGAGATTATGCTGTAGGTATAATTTGCTTCAAAATTTACATTTGCTGCGGACCCCCCACTTAGGGTTGGCGGACCCCTAGGGGGTCCGCGGACCACAGTTTGGGAAGGCCTGGTTTAGTTCATTACTACATTAATTATTTATTTGTATTATAAAATCGTTACTAGGTACAACGCGTATCATGAACGTAGAGATATGGGTTAGTTGTTACCGAAGGAGACAAGCTCGGCTTCCTTATCCTTATCAAATTGACCGAATGATCCTGTTCAGTGGCCACAAAGAGGATAGTTACTTCCTCTTGGCTTCCTCAGACTGGCAGGGACTACTCACGTGGAGATCACCTCGTATGGGTTCAAACCCCACCAAGCAAATTGGCTCTCCTCTAAGCCCTGATGCCGAAGGGATTATGGATGACGAGATCACCCACTTCCTAGTCCTCTTAACGGCGGAAAAAAAAAATCAACTGTATTTTTCCCTCCCAACAATTTGAATCGACCACGGAAAGACTACAAACTCTTGACACAACGGTTTATTATCTTCTTCGTGCACATCACCCTTCTGTCTAGATCACTAAATGGCAGATTATGAATAATAATTAATTGTTAATAAATATTATGAAATAGTGTTTTAAATTATTATTAATAATTAATCGTTAATTAATATTATTAAATATTATTATATTAATATTACTTTATAATATAAATGATATTATCATAGTATAATTAATAATAATAATTATAATATTAATTAAGCATTAATCATATTAAATATTAATAAATATTAATATATATTATTAATCATACTAATAAATTTTATTAGTAACTATTAATTAAAACTAGTAACTATTAATTAAAGCAACCTATTACTAATTATTATAAATGGAGTATGCGCATGAGAAATGATCCGTGCAGAAACTGAAAGATAGAGCTGATGAATTATTTACAAAAAACTCTGCAAATTCTTGACACAACGGTTCATTATCTTCTTTGTACAGATCACCCTTCTGTCTAGATCACTAGGTCTAAATGTCTAGATCCTAAATGTTAGATTAATTATCATTATCAATTATCACTAATTATTGACAATTTTATCAAGTACCTAGTGAAAATTATTATAATTTATTGTTAGGTATTAATAATTTGTATTTATTATTAATAATAATTATGATTAATTAATACGATATAATTCTGGGGTTTTTGATACTACGTCGGTAATAATTTTTCTACAAAAGAAGTACCTACCAACAAACATTCGAAATTACCTTCATTTCCGTAGCACGAAACGCACCTCAGAACAACAAACTCGACATCACTTAAGCCATATGATGTTCCAAAGAGCTTGTTAGTATGAAAATGGACCTGTATTTCAACAGTTTGATTCTCGATCGTGATGTGAGGCACAACCTTTGAGCCGTCATTGTGAACGAACGGCTGGTCGTACAAAGCTGCGGATGGTCTTAAAAAATTCTACGGAACCAAATCTATCTAAATATGAAATAAAAAACATACCGTTCTATATGAATTTTTCGAGATATGAGATTTTCAAATTTTCAAAATTCGTTTTGAACCCCTTCCCCTTGCCCTAGGGTTATGAAAAGTTTCGAGGACCATTGTGGGGTTGGTCGAAACCCATAAAAAAATTTCGTAATTTTAACTCAACGCTAACTGGGCAAAGTGGCACAGACGGCGTACGGCGGACGGACGGATTTTTTTTTATTCGATTTTCTGAATCTACGTATCTTGAAACGTAAACCAACAAATTTTGAGGGGGGTTAAAAAATTTTTTTCTTTGGGCGATTCCAATGGTTCATTATCGAAGATAATAAACCAAAATGTACTATTATAATTATGGGGTTATTAATCCCACCGACCTACGTCGGCAATAATTTTTCTATAATAACCAAAAAGGCAACTTTATATTAAACTTGGAAACTTGAAAACTATTTTAAATTGAAATGCCCACAAAACCGTACGTCGTCGAACGCCAATGTAAACGCTTGCATACGAGTCTGCAACACATTGAGACATTTTCATGTCATAATGTTGTGTGCAAACAAACTTCGTATCAAGTCATGCGCATATCTCAGCTATTCGAAGGGCGACAACCGGAATGTACCTATTCTGGTTCTATAAATCGAGAGGTTTCCAACGAATGCTGAACGGTTTTTGTCCGATGAATAAAAAAAAAAATCCGCCGTACGCCGTCCGCGCCACTTTGCCCAGTTAGCGGTATGTTAAAATTACGAAATTTGGTTTCTGGGTTTGGACCAGCCCCACAATGATCCTCGAAACGTTTCATAACCCTAGGTCAAGGGGAAGGGGTTCAAAACGAATTTTGAAATTTTGAAAATTCCATATCTCGAAAAATTCCCATCAAACGGTATGTTTTTTATTTCATATTTAGATACAGTTTGTTCCGTAGAATTTTTTAAGACCATCTGCAGCTTTGTACGACCAGCCGTTCGTTCACAATGACGGCTCAAAGATTGTGCCTCACAACACGATCGTGAATCAAACTGTTGAAATACAGGTCCATTTTCATACTAACAAGCTCTTTGGAACATCATATGGCTTAAGAGATGTCGAGTTTATTGTTCTGAGGTGCGTTCCGTGCTACGGAAATGAAGGTAATTTCGAATGTTTGTTGGTAGGTACTTCTTTTATAAAAAAATTATTACCGACGTAGTATTAAAAACCCCAGAATTATATCGTATTAATTAATCATAATTGATAATTATTATTATTAATAATAAATACGAATTATTAATACCTAACAATAAATTATAATAATTTTCACTAGGTACTTGATAAAATTGATGATAATAATTAATCTAACATTTAGGATCTAGACATTTAGACCTAGTGATCTAGACAGAAGGGTGATCTGTACAAAGAAGATAATGAACCGTTGTGTCAAGAATTTGCAGAGTTTTCGTTTTGACGATGTATTTGAGTCGACAATTGCTCTTCTTGAACGTCCATTCAAACTCAAATAAACACCTCGAGTCGACATGAGGTCTACTTTTTTCGTTTTCTCGATGTATTCGACTCGAGTGATAAACGCTGACGCCTCCTCCTACAGCTCTCAAACCTGGGCAACTGTCTCCCAAAACGCTGCCAACGCCAAGCACCGAAAATATGATGCTGCTGCTGAGGACTTGAGAGGGTCGTTTACACCTTTGTAGTATCCTGTGAGGGGTCACTACACAAGGAGTACGATTCCTTCCTTAAAAGGCTTGCAACTGCTCTGGCAGACAAATGGTCCAAACCCCTTTCTCAAGTCACTCATTGGGTGCGGGTGACGACCCAGATGACAGTCATCCGGGCTGTCTCGTTGCGTATTCGAGGGTCACGACGGAAGGTCTGCTGCCTAGGGCTGGAAGACGGAGCCCTGATGCCCCTCAACTGAGAAACTACTGGTAACGAAACCACTTCACATCCACACCTTCGCTCGACTCGCTGGAACCGCAAAAATAACCTCTTTATTTACTTTGAATAATAAAAAATTAAAGTTAAAAAAAATTTGAGTCGACAATTGCTCTTCTTGAAGGTCCATTCGAACTAAAATTAACACTTCGAGTCGATATGAAGTCTAGTTTTTTTCGTTTTAACGATGTATTTGAGTCGCCTTTTGCTCTTCTTGAAGGTCCATTCGAACTCAAATAAACACCTCGAGTCGATATGAAGTCAACTTTTTTTCGTTTTAACGATGTATTTGAAATGAGAACTGCTCTTCTTGAAGGTCCATTCGAACTCAAATAAACACCTCGAGTCGATATGAAGTCAACTTTTTTTCGTTTTCACGATGTATTTGAGATGACAACTGCTCTTCTTGAAGGTCCATTCGAACTCAAATAAACACCTCGAGTCGATATGAAGTCAACTTTTTTTCGTTTTCTCGATGTATTTGAGTCGACAATTGCTCTTCTTGAAGGTCCATTCGAACTCAAATAAACACCTCGAGTCGATATGAAGTCAATTTTTTTTCGTTTTCTCGATGTATTTCAGTAGACAATTGCTCTTCTTGAAGGTCCATTCGAACTCAAATAAACACCTCGAGTCGATATGAAGTCTACCTTTTTTCGTTTTCACGATGTATTTGAGTCGACAATTGCTCTTCTTAAAGGTCCATTCGAACTCAAATAAACACCTCGAGTCGATATGAAGTCAACTTTTTTCGTTTTCTCGATGTATTTGAGTCGACAATTCTCTTCTTGAAGGTCCATTCGAACTCAAATAAACACCTCGAGTCGATATGAAGTCAACTTTTTTTCGTTTTCTCGATGTATTTGAGTCAACAATGGCTCTTCTTGAAGGTCCATTCGAACTCAAATAAACACCTCGAGTCGATATGAAGTCAACTTTTTTTCGTTTTCACGATGTATTTGAGATGAGAACTGCTCTTCTTGAAGGTCCATTCGAACTCAAATAAACACCTCGAGTCGATATGAAGTCAATTTTTTTTCGTTTTCTCGATGTATTTGAGTAGACTACTTATTGCTCTTCTTGAAGGTCCATTCGAACTCAAATAAACACCTCGAGTCGATATGAAGTCTACTTTTTTTCGTTTTCACGATGTATTTGAGATGAGAACTGCTCTTCTTGAAGGTCCATTCGAACTGAAATAAACACCTCGAGTCGATAAGAAGTCAACTTTTTTTCGTTTTCACGATGTATTTGAGATGACAACTGCTCTTCTTGAAGGTCCATTCGAACTCAAATAAACACCTCGAGTCGATATGAAGTCTACCTTTTTTCGTTTTCTCGATGTATTTGAGTAGACAATTGCTCTTCTTGAAGGTCCATTCGACCTTTTCATAACCCTAGGTCAAGGGGAAGGGGTTCAAAACGAACTTTGAAATTTCGACGATGTCATATCTCAGAATATTCAACTGAACCGTCTAATTTTTAGTTTCACGATGTATTTGAGATGAGAACTGCTCTTCTTGAAGGTCCATTCGAACTCAAATAAACACCTCGAGTCGATATGAAGTCAATTTTTTTTCGTTTTCTCGATGTATTTGAGTCGACAATTGCTCTTCTTGAAGGTCCATTCGAACTCAAATAAACACCTCGAGTCGATATGAAGTCTACTTTTTTTCGTTTTCACGATGTATTTGATTCGACAGTTGCTATTCTTGGACGCCCATTCGAACTCAAATAAACACCTCGAGTCGATATGAAGTCAACTTTTTTTTGTTTTCACGATGTATTTGAGATGACAATTGCTCTTCTTGAAGGTCCATTCGAACTCAAATAAACACCTCGAGTCTATATGAAGTCAATTTTTTTTCGTTTTCTCGATGTATTTGAGTAGACAATTGCTCTTCTTGAAGGTCCATTCGAACTCAAATAAACACCTCGAGTCGATATGAAGTCTACCTTTTCTCGTTTTCACGATGTATTTGAGTCGACAATTGCTCTTCTTGAAGGTCCATTCGAACTCAAATAAACACCTCGAGTCGATATGAAGTCAACTTTTTTTCGTTTTCAAGATGTATTTGAGATGACAACTGCTCTTCTTGAAGGTCCATTCGAACTCAAATAAACACCTCGAGTCGATATGAAGTCAACTTTTTTTCGTTTTCTCGATGTATTTGAGTCGACAATTGCTCTTCTTGAAGGCCCATTCGAACTCAAATAAACACCTCGAGTCGATATGAAGTCAATTTTTTTTCGTTTTCTAGATTTATTTGAGTAGACAATTGCTCTTCTTGAAGGTCCATTCGAACTCAAATAAACACCTCGAGTCGATATGAAGTCTACCTTTTTTCGTTTTCACGATGTATTTGAGTCGACAATTGCTCTTCTTGAAGGTCCATTCGAACTCAAATAAACACCTCGACTCGATATGAAGTCAACTTTTTTCGTTTTCTCGATGTATTTGAGTCGACAATTCTCTTCTTGAAGGTCCAGTCGAACTCAAATAAACACCTCGAGTCGATATGAAGTCAACTTTTTTTCGTTTTCTCGATGTATTTGAGTCAACAATGGCTCTTCTTGAAGGTCCATTCGAACTCAAATAAACACCTTTGGTTTATTATCTTCGATAATGAACCATTGGAATCGCCCAAAGAAAAAAATTTTTTAACCCCCCCTCAAAATTTGTTGGTTTACGTTTCAAGATACGTAGATTCAGAAAATCGAATAAAAAAAAATCCGTTCGTCCGCCGTACGCCGTACACCGTACGCCGTACACCGTACGCCGTCCGCCGTCCGTGGCACTTTGCCCAGTTAGCGTTGAGCTAAAATTACGAAATTTGGTTTCTGGGTTTGGACCAGCGCCACAATGATCCTCGAAACTTTTCATAACCCTAGGTCAAGGGGAAGGGGTTCAAAACGAACTTTGAAATTTCGACGATGTCATATCTCAGAATATTCAACTGAACCGTCTAATTTTTAGTTCACTTTTGAATGACCTGAAAAATTACGAATCTTTTAAGACCAATTGGATTTTTGTGCGACCAGCCGTTCGTTCACAGTTAGCGCGCAAAGGTTTAGGAAAAACACTAAACTTTCGCGTCGAAAACGGTCGTCATGTGGGTCAACCGCCAGACGCCCAGAATAAAACTACCTTTTTTCATCTTCCCGGTAGACTACAGTCTAGACATTTTAACCGTGAGTCGGGGATAGACCACATTGCAATATTCACTCGGTTTCTCATCTGTAAAATTGTTTAAATAATACCTTTTTGTAATAATAGAAATTAAATTTTGATGATGAGCTATTGACTTGAAATTTTGAAAATAGTTCAGAACTGGATCACAATGCAATATTCACTCGGTTTCTTGTCTGTAAAATTGTTTAAATAATACCTATTTGTTTAAACAAATTAAATTTTGATGATGAGCTAGATACTTGAAAATTTAAATATAGGTCAGAATGGATGACATTTCAATATTCACTCGATTTGTATGACATGGTATGAATATGGTATGGTATATTATTGTATGTATGATTTGGTATAGTACAATATGGTATGATAGGAAAGAAATTCGTATGGTATGGTATGAGTACGGTGAGAATATGGTATGGTGCCGATTTGCAACACAGTCTGGTATAGACAGAAGGGTGATCTGCACAAGGAAGATAATAAACCGTTGTGTCAAGAATTTGCAGAGTTTTTTGGTTTATTATCTTCGATAATGAACCATTGGAATCGCCCAAAGAAAAAAATTTTTTAACCCCCCCTCAAAATTTGTTGGTTTACGTTTCAAGATACGTAGATTCAGAAAATCGAATAAAAAAAAATCCGTCCGTCCGCCGTACGCCGTCCCCCGTCCGCCGTCCCCCGTCCGCCGTCCGCCGTCCGCCGTCCGTGGCACTTTGCCCAGTTAGCGTTGAGCTAAAATTACGAAATTTGGTTTCTGGGTTTGGACCAGCCCCACAATGATCCTCGAAACTTTTCATAACCCTAGGTCAAGGGGAAGGGGTTCAAAACGAAATTTAAAATTTCGACAATGTCATATCTCCAAATATTTAACTGAACCGTGTAATTTTTAGTTCACTTTTGAATGACCTGAAAAATTACGAATCTTTTAAGACCAATTGGATTTTTTTGCGACCAGCCGTTCGTTCACAGTGACCGCGCAAAGGTTTAGGAAAAACACTAAACTTTCGCGTCGAAAACGGCCGTTATGTGACCCAACCCCCAGACGCCCAGAATAAAACTACCTTTTTTCATCTTCCCGGTAAACTACAGTCTAGAAATTTTAACCGTGAGTCGGGGATAGACCACATTGCAATATTCACTCGTTTTTTCATCTGTAAAATTATTTAAATAATACCTTTTTGTAATAATACAAATTAAATTTTGATGATGAGCTATTGACTTGAAATTTTAAAAATAGGTCAGAACTGGATCACAATGCAATATTCACTCGGTTTCTTGTCTGTAAAATTGTTCAAATAATACCTATTTGTTTAAACAAATTAAATTTTGATGATGAGCTAGATACTTGAAATTTTAAATATACGTCAGAAATGGATGACATTTCAATATTCACTCGGTTTGTATGACATGGTATGAGTATGGTATGGTATATTATTGTATGTATGATTTGGTATAATACAGTATGGTATGATAGGAAAGAAATTCGTATGGTATGGTATGTGTACGGTGAGAATATGGTATGGTGCCGATTTGCAATACAGTCTGGTATAGACGGAAGGGTGATCTGCACAAGGAAGATAATAAACCGTTGTGTCAAGAATTTGCAGAGTTTTCGTTTTCACGATGTATTTGAGATGAGAACTGCTCTTCTTGAAGGTCCATTCGAACTCAAATAAGTAAACACCTCGAGTCGATATGAAGTCAACTTTTTTTCGTTTTCACGATGTATTTGAGATGACAACTGCTCTTCTTGAAGGTCCATTCGAACTCAAATAAACACCTCGAGTCGATATGAAGTCAACTTTTTTTCGTTTTCTCGATGTATTTGAGTCGACAATTGCTCTTCTTGAAGGTCCATTCGAACTCAAATAAACACCTCGAGTCGATATGAAGTCAACTTTTTTTCGTTTTCACGATGTATACAGTAAACAATTGCTCTTCTTGAAGGTCCATTCGAACTCAAATAAACACCTCGAGTCGATATGAAGTCTACTTTTTTTCGTTTTCACGATGTATTTGAGATGAGAACTGCTCTTCTTGAAGGTCCATTCGAACTCAAATAAACACCTCGAGTCGATATGAAGTCAACTTTTTTTCGTTTTCTCGATGTATTTGAGTCGACCATTGCTCTTCTTGAAGGTCCATTCGAACTCAAATAAACACCTCGAGTCGATATGAAGTCAACTTTTTTTCGTTTTCACGATGTATTTGAGTCGACAATTGCTCTTCTTGAAGGTCCATTCGAACTCAAATAAACACCTCGAGTCGATATGAAGTCAACTTTTTTTCGTTTTCACGATGTATTTGAGATGAGAACTGCTCTTCTTGAAGGTCCATTCGAACTCAAATAAACACCTCGAGTCGATATGAAGTCAACTTTTTTTCGTTTTCACGATGTATTTGAGATGACAACTGCTCTTCTTGAAGGTCCATTCGAACTCAAATAAACACCTCGAGTCGATATGAAGTCAACTTTTTTTCGTTTTCTCGATGTATTTGAGTCGACCATTGGTCTTCTTGAAGGTCCATTCGAACTCAAATAAACACCTCGAGTCGATATGAAGTCAATTTTTTTTCGTTTTCTCGATGTATTTGAGTAGACAATTGCTCTTCTTGAAGGTCCATTCGCACTCAAATAAACACCTCGAGTCGATATGAAGTCAACTTTTTTTCGTTTTCTCGATGTATTTGAGTCGACAATTGCTCTTCTTGAAGGTCCATTCTAACTCAAATAAACACCTCGAGTCGATATGAAGTCTACCTTTTTTCGTTTTCACGATGTATTTGAGTCGACAATTGCTCTTCTTGAAGGTCCATTCGAACTCAAATAAACACCTCGAGTCGATATGAAGTCAATTTTTTTTCGTTTTCTCGATGTATTTGAGTAGACAATTGCTCTTCTTGAAGGTCCATTCGAACTCAAATAAACACCTCGAGTCGATATGAAGTCTACCTTTTTTCGTTTTCTCGATGTATTTGAGTAGACAATTGCTCTTCTTGAAGGTCCATTCGACCTTTTCATAACCCTAGGTCAAGGGGAAGGGGTTCAAAACGAACTTTGAAATTTCGACGATGTCATATCTCAGAATATTCAACTGAACCGTCTAATTTTTAGTTCACTTTTGAATGACCTGAAAAATTACGAATCTTTTAAGACCAATTGGATGTTTGTGCGACCAGCCGTTCGTTCACAGTTAGCGCGCAAAGGTTTAGGAAAAACACTAAACTTTCGCGTCGAAAACGGTCGTCATGTGGGTCTAGCGCCAGACGCCCAGAATAAAACTACCTTTTTTCATCTTCCCGGTAAACTACAGTCTAGAAATTTTAACCGTGAGTCGGGGATAGACCACATTGCAATATTCACTCGGTTTCTCATCTGTAAAATTGTTTAAATAATACCTTTTTGTAATAATAGAAATTAAATTTTGATGATGAGCTATTGACTTGAAATTTTAAAAATAGTTCAGAACTGGATTACAATGCAATATTCACTCGGTTTCTTGTCTGTAAAATTGTTTAAATAATACCTATTTGTTTAAACAAATTAAATTTTGATGATGAGCTAGATACTTGAATTTTTAAATATAGGTCAGAAATGGATGACATTTCAATATTCACTCGGTTTGTATGACATGGTATGAATATGGTATGGTATATCATTGTATGTATGATTTGGTATAGTACAATATGGTATGATAGGAAAGAAATTCGTATGGTATGGTATGAGTACGGTGAGAATATGGTATGGTGCCGATTTGCAACACAGTCTGGTATAGACAGAAGGGTGATCTGCACAAGGAAGATAATAAACCGTTGTGTCAAGAATTTGCAGAGTTTTTTTCGTTTTCACGATGTATTTGAGATGAGAACTGCTCTTCTTGAAGGTCCATTCGAACTCAAATAAGTAAACACCTCGAGTCGATATGAAGTCAACT
Organism: Stenodema calcarata; assembly: GCA_963920205.1. Taxonomy (NCBI): domain Eukaryota; kingdom Metazoa; phylum Arthropoda; class Insecta; order Hemiptera; family Miridae; genus Stenodema; species Stenodema calcarata. The sequence continues at coordinate 65,310 of OY986054.1, forward strand.
TTTTTTCGTTTTCACGATGTATTTGAGATGACAACTGCTCTTCTTGAAGGTCCATTCGAACTCAAATAAACACCTCGAGTCGATATGAAGTCAACTTTTTTTCGTTTTCTCGATGTATTTGAGTCGACAATTGCTCTTCTTGAAGGTCCATTCGAACTCAAATAAACACCTCGAGTCGATATGAAGTCAACTTTTTTTCGTTTTCACGATGTATTTGAGATGAGAACTGCTCTTCTTGAAGGTCCATTCGAACTCAAATAAACACCTCGAGTCGATATGAAGTCTACTTTTTTTAGTTTTCACGATGTATTTGAGATGAGAACTGCTCTTCTTGAAGGTCCATTCGAACTCAAATAAACACCTCGAGTCGATATGAAGTCAACTTTTTTTCGTTTTCACGATGTATTTGAGATGACAACTGCTCTTCTTGAAGGTCCATTCGAACTCAAATAAACACCTCGAGTCGATATGAAGTCAACTTTTTTTCGTTTTCTCGATGTATTTGAGTCGACAATTGCTCTTCTTGAAGGTCCATTCCAACTCAAATAAACACCTCGAGTCGATATGAAGTCAACTTTTTTTCGTTTTCACGATGTATTTGAGTCGACAATTGCTCTTCTTGAAGGTCCATTCGAACTCAAATAAACACCTCGAGTCGATATGAAGTCTACTTTTTTTCGTTTTCACGATGTATTTGAGATGAGAACTGCTCTTCTTGAAGGTCCATTCGAACTGAAATAAACACCTCGAGTCGATATGAAGTCAACTTTTTTGGTTTATTATCTTCGATAATGAACCATTGGAATCGCCCAAAGAAAAAAATTTTTTAACCCCCCCTCAAAATTTGTTGGTTTACGTTTCAAGATACGTAGATTCAGAAAATCGAATAAAAAAAAATCCGTCCGTCCGAGGCACTTTGCCCAGTTAGCGTTGAGTTAAAATTACGAAATTTGGTTTCTGGGTTTGGACCAGCCCCACAATGATCCACGAAACTTTTCATAACCCTAGGTCAAGGGGAAGGGGTTCAAAACGAATTTTGAAATTTTGAAAATTCCAAAACTCGAAAAATTCATATAGAACGGTATGTTTTTTATTACATATTTAGATAGAGTTTGTTCCGTAGAATTTTTTAAGACCATCCGCAGCTTTGTACGACCAGCCGTTCATTCACAATGACGGCTCAAAGATTGTGCCTCACAACACGACCGTGGATCAAACTGTTGAAATACAGGTCCATTTTCATACTAACAAGCTCTTTGGAACATCATATTGCTTAAGTGATGTCGAGTTTGTTGTTCTGAGGTGCGTTTCGTGCTACGGAAATGAAGGTAATTTCGAATGTTTGTTGGTAGGTACTTCTTTTATAGAAAAATTATTACCGACGTAGTATTAAAAACCCCAGAATTATATCGTATTAATTAATCATAATTAATAATAATTATTATTATTAATAAATACGAATTATTAATACATAACAATAAATTATAATAATTTTCAGTAGGTACTTGATAAAATTGTTAATAATTAGTGATAATTGATAATAATAATTAATCTAACATTTAGGATCTAGACATTTAGACCTAGTGATCTAGACAGAAGGGTGATCTGTACAAAGAAGATAATGAACCGTTGTGTCAAGAATTTGCAGAGTTTTTCGTTTTCACGGTGTATTTGAGATGACAACTGCTCTTCTTGAAGGTCCATTCGAACTCAAATAAACACCTCGAGTCGATATGAAGTCTACCTTTTTTCGTTTTCTCGATGTATTTGAGTAGACAATTGCTCTTCTTGAAGGTCCATTCGACCTTTTCATAACCCTAGGTCAAGGGGAAGGGGTTCAAAACGAACTTTGAAATTTCGACGATGTCATATCTCAGAATATTCAACTGAACCGTCTAATTTTTAGTTCACTTTTGAATGACCTGAAAAATTACGAATTTTTTAAGACCAATTGGATTTTGGTGCGAGCAGCCGTTCGTTCACAGTTAGCGCGCAAAGGTTTAGGAAAAACACTAAACTTTCGCGTCGAAAACGGTCGTCATGTGGGTCAACCGCCAGACGCCCAGAATAAAACTACCTTTTTTCATCTTCCCGGTAAACTACAGTCTAGAAATTTTAACCGTGAGTCGGGGATAGACCACATTGCAATATTCACTCGGTTTCTCATCTGTAAAATTGTTTAAATAATACCTTTTTGTAATAATAGAAATTAAATTTTGATGATGAGCTATTGACTTGAAATTTTGAAAATAGTTCAGAACTGGATCACAATGCAATATTCACTCGGTTTCTTGTCTGTAAAATTGTTTAAATAATACCTATTTGTTTAAACAAATTAAATTTTGATGATGAGCTAGATACTTGAAATTTTAAATATAGGTCAGAAATGGATGACATTTCAATATTCACTCGGTTTGTATGACATGGTATGAATATGGTATGGTATATTATTGTATGTATGATTTGGTATAGTACAATATGGTATGATAGGAAAGAAATTCGTATGGTATGGTATGAGTACGGTGAGAATATGGTATGGTGCCGATTTGCAACACAGTCTGGTATAGACAGAAGGGTGATCTGCACAAGGAAGATAATAAACCGTTGTGTCAAGAATTTGCAGAGTTTTTTTCGTTTTCACGATGTATTTGAGATGAGAACTGCTCTTCTTGAAGGTCCATTCGAACTCAAATAAGTAAACACCTCGAGTCGATATGAAGTCAACTTTTTTTCGTTTTCACGATGTATTTGAGATGAGAACTGCTCTTCTTGAAGGTCCATTCGAACTCAAATAAGTAAACACCTCGAGTCGATATGAAGTCAACTTTTTTTCGTTTTCACGATGTATTTGAGATGACAACTGCTCTTCTTGAAGGTCCATTCGAACTCAAATAAACACCTCGAGTCGATATGAAGTCAACTTTTTTTCGTTTTCTCGATGTATTTGAGTCGACAATTGCTCTTATTGAAGGTCCATTCGAACTCAAATAAACACCTCGAGTCGATATGAAGCCAACTTTTTTTCGTTTTCACGATGTATTTGAGTCGACAATTGCTCTTCTTGAAGGTCCATTCGAACTCAAATAAACACCTCGAGTCGATATGAAGTCAACTTTTTTTCGTTTTCACGATGTATTTGAGATGAGAACTGCTCTTCTTGAAGGTCCATTCGAACTCAAATAAACACCTCGAGTCGATATGAAGTCAACTTTTTTTCGTTTTCACGATGTATTTGAGTCGACAATTCTCTTCTTGAAGGTCCAGTCGAACTCAAATAAACACCTCGAGTCGATATGAAGTCAACTTTTTTTCGTTTTCTCGATGTATTTGAGTCAACAATGGCTCTTCTTGAAGGTCCATTCGAACTCAAATAAACACCTCGAGTAGATATGAAGTCTACCTTTTGGTTTATTATCTTCGATAATGAACCATTGGAATCGCCCAAAGAAAAAAAAATTTTAACCCCCCCTCAAAATTTGTTGGTTTACGTTTCAAGATACGTAGATTCAGAAAATCGAATAAAAAAAAATCCGTCCGTCCGCCGTACGCCGTACGCCGCACAGTGGTCCGAATTACGAATCTAGCTGATCAAAAATGAAAAAGTTGACCCCTTCAAATCCGAATGAAAGGTATTACGATCAATTGGTAACATGTTCCTGATAGCAAAACAAAAGGACAAAGACGGCAGTAAAAGTAAACAAAGTGTCTGAGCGAGATGTAAACAGACAGGTAGTGAGGATTGCTTCCGAACCAGTTATTTCAGTGCTTCCTTCACGTGTAGACACAGTTGTTATACAACGGTTATCGCCAATTTTCCAAAATGGACTTCTCTAATTCAGGTAAGAAGAACACTATTTGAAAGGTTTCCTAAAGAAAAAAATTTTCTTAGCGATTTCAATGATGCCTTTAAAAAAGAAGAAATAACGACTAAAGTATTCATCTTGAAAATACTCTTAATTTTAGGGAACCAATGAGAACCGGAAAATAGTTTCAAATACACGTTACCTAACTATTATACTTTGAAAGAGAATAACAATCAGCTGCGTCCACTTGCGTTTCTAAAAATTATTCATTTTTTTGTTTTCAGGGTCAGAAGTTGTCATTAACCGCTTGGAGTTATTTGATGTGATAAAGGCTAGCAATTTTGATTTTGCATAAGACAAAGAAATTATTTTTGCACATATTTCGAACAAATATGGTATAATTCAAAGCTACCCAGAGGAGAAAAAAGCAGAAATTATTTCTGACGTCAGCAAATTTTTGAAAGTTTTTAAACGCTTCTGGGCAAAATGCTACAGGAATACAAATCGTTTCTGTGCTAAATATAATACTTGGTTACAAGGTACCCTAAAACCTTTTAGCCCAAGTACTCCTACACCTGGTACTAGTCATGGGTCACGGGGGAGGCCGTCCAAAAACTTCAGTACCTGCAGCGAAGTAACAAAACGGCGAAAAATTAGGAACATCGTTGAAACACTTTCATTAGAAGAACTGTGCTCTGCCTTAAAGTTGAAGTTGCGGCATAATGGAAAAAAGGACGCAGCATATTTGATGTGTGATATGCTGGCTTCACCAGCAAGAGCAACAAACATTAAAAAAAAAAATACAAAAAACGAATTGAAATGGATTCCACGTTATACTCTCCTCAGGAAGCACTGGCATTAATCGTTGGAGCTCAACTCACCAAACATCAATACCTACTACTTCGCAAAGGTGTAAATGCCAGGAAAATCCCTAAGTATCCGTCATATCACGTGGTACTAAACGCCAAAAAAGATTGTTATCCATCCGAAACAGAGACAGTGATCAGCGATTCAATGGGCTAATACGAATAGTGGCATTTTGCATGCACATTTTACTTGTCTCCTCTGATCCCCTCATAAAGAGTTTTAGACCTCTACCTACTACTAAAGACCTGGATCAATTGGAGCGAGGTTCAACAACTTTTCACTGATGCTCCTACAATTTCGAGTGACAGCAGCGACTGTGATGACGAGAACTATACGCATCTCGATACGCATCTAAATGATCCCGAAGATCTAAATGATGAAATTTTATTGTTTACAATAATAAATGGATGGGTTATCTTTTGTTAAATTAATAAAATGCTGTTAAATGTCATTAATGTTTAAATTAATGTTAAACATTAATAAAATATGTATGTACCAGCTCAGTTCTCAAAACACCTCGTTTTTGTGTGGAATAACCTACAATATCTTATCAAATAAAAAATTTAGCTCAAATCGGGTTTCACCATCGAGTTTGTCGTTTAAAAATCTATATGAAAACCTATATACATTGTAAGTTGGGAGATCGTTGTATTAGCTACGATTTTCGATCAGCTGGATTCGCGATTCGGACCACTGTGCGCCGTACGCCGTACGCCGTACGCCGTCCGCCGTCCGCGCCACTTTGCCCAGTTAGCGTTGAGTTAAAATTACGAAATTTTTTTTATGGGTTTCGACCAACCCCACAATGGTCCTCGAAACTTTTCATAACCCTAGGTCAAGGGAAAGGGGTTCAAAACGAATTTTGAAATTTTGAAAATTTCATATCTCGAAAAATTCATATAGAACGGTATGTTTTATATTTCATATTTAGATAGAGTTTGTTCCGTAGAATTTTTTAAGACCATCCGCAGCTTTGTACGACCAGCCGTTCGTTCACAATGACGGCTCAAAGATTGTGCCTCACTACAGGATCGTGAATCAAACTGTTGAAATACAGGTCCATTTTCATACTAACAAGCTCTTTGGAACATCATATGGGTTAAGTGATGTCGAGTTTGTTGTTCTGAGGTGCGTTTCGTGCCACGGAAATGAAGGTAATTTCGAATGTTTGTTGGTAGGTAATTCTTTTATAGAAACTTTATTACCGACGTAGTATTAAAAAACCCAGAATTATATAGTATTAATTAATCATAATTAATAATAATTATTATTAATAATAAATACAAATTATTAATACCTAACAATAAATTATAATAATTTTCACTAGGTACTTGATAAAATTGTTAATAATTAGTGATAATTGATAATAATAATTAATCTAACATTTAGGATCTAGACATTTAGACCTAGTGATCTAGACAGAAGGGTGATCTGTACAAAGAAGATAATGAACCGTTGTGTCAAGAATTTGCAGAGTTTTTTCGTTTTCTCGATGTATTTGAGTAGACAATTGCTCTTCTTGAAGGTCCATTCGAACTCAAATAAACACCTCGAGTCGATATGAAGTCTACATTTTTTCGTTTTCACGATGTATTTGAGTCGACAATTGCTCTTCTTGAAGGTCCATTCGAACTCAAATAAACACCTCGAGTCGATATGAAGTCAACTTTTTTCGCGTTTCTCGATGTATTTGAGTCGAAAAAGTTCTCCCCGTTCGAAAGTGCTAAAAGGTGGAAAAACACGGTTTGTGACTCGTGAAAATTCGCCAGTGAGATAACGGTTAAGGGTCGCCTCGATTTACCCGATCACCTTCGCGGGGGAAATATTTTAGGGGCGAGGACATCCACTTTTTTCAGTTCGTGTTTTTCCAAAAATTGTTCATGTTGGATATGTAGTTTATTGTTTGAAGTTGCTAAGAACTCCCATAGTGATCCCCGTGGTTGCACCTAGTGATGGAAGAGTTAGGAACGCAAGAGCGTATACAATGTGAAAATTGCTTGAGATGGTACAGACCTAGAGGAATGCCAAGACATAGAAGTGCTTGCTTGGGAGCTGCTCAACAGATTCGGGACTCGCAGAACTTCAACGTCCCTGCTCCACATACTTCTAGTGTCTCTAACCCAACCCATCAGGTCACTCATTCAGATACTCACGGATCGCCCTCCGTCATTTCACCAACCAACTCAAGCGTCAGGAGTCTGGACAGCCCACTGTTAGAACCACAAGCAGAGACTATAGCGAATCTGGAATCTGCGTTTGGAGCGCCATATATATGTGGTCCAGGCGACATGACAGGAATTTGGTACAAAAGATGGAGAGATATTACTAAGCTGAGTGGGAAACAATATGACCTGCCTAACGGAATAAGAACCTGCCGTTTCGTCGATAAGTTATCAACAGAGTTGGATGCCCTAGTTGCTGGTACATACCCATCAGAACGTGTTTTCATATACCTGTCGGTCGTTCTTCAGAGGAGCAGAATGGTGAGGCAGGCTAAAGATATTCGAGCTCTCTTGGAAAGGAGGCTGGACCTTTGGGAAGAGGGCAATTATGATATCTTAATTCAAGAAGCTCTTACGCTGGACGAAAAGTTAGTGGATAGAAAGCAGAAGAAAAAGCGTGACGCTGAACAGACTGATTATGTGAATAAGATTTTTCATCGCCTAATGCTCAGAGGGAAAGTAAGGGAGGCAGTAAGGTGGCTAGAAGAAGGCGGAACAACGACTGTACTAACCCCGTCAGAGGTGATGGGTGATGGCCGGACAACAGTATTGGATGAACTCCGAGCAAAACACCCAGATCCAGAAATCCCTGACCCCTCACTCATGGTGCCCCCAGATCACAGAGGCATGCCATCTCTACTGGAAATCCAGGTAACTAGGGAGCATGTAGAGGTTGTAGCACGGAAACTAAAGGGGGGTGGGGGCCCTAGTGGCTCCAGCGCAGAACAGTGGGCCGACTTTTTGTTGCGATATGGGCGTCACAGTCAAAGATTGCGAGAATCGGTAGCATCCCTGGCAAATAAGCTAGCAAATCAAATTGTGACCTGGGAATCGATTCAGGCACTCGTGGCTAGCCGCATGGTCGCATTAGACAAGTGCCCTGGTGTAAGGCCGATAGGTGTGGGGGAATGTCTGCGACGAATCCTTGGTAAATGTATGGCTGAAGTAACTGGAGAGGATGTCACGGTAGCATGTGGGGAAAGGCAACTCTGCGGTGGCCTGGCGGCAGGTATAGAGGGCGCCATCCATGCCATGAATGCACTATTTGAAGAAAAGTCGGAACCTTACGCACAATGGGGTCTTCTTTTAGTAGATGCCAAGAATGCCTTTAATGCGATGAACAGAGTGGCGGCATTGTGGCAGGCTCGAAACCGATGGCCGCGCTGTGCTCGATTTCTGTACAACACATACAGAGGACACGCAGAGCTAGTGTTCCGAGGTAGTACGGAGAAGCTGCACAGCATGGAGGGGGTCACTCAAGGAGACCCTCTGGCCATGCTACTCTATGGGCTGTCTACATTGCCGCTGATTGACCAATTGCAGCAACCAGAAGTGACCCAGTGCTGGTATGCAGACGACTCCTCGGCCCAAGGCCAGTTTGCTGATTTGAAAAACTGGTGGGACAAGCTGAAGCGATTGGGACCTGACTACGGCTATTTTCCTCAGGGCCAGAAATCATACCTCGTGGTGCACCCTGATGATATCGAGGCGGCAAATTCAATTTTCCGAGATTCAGGCATACAGGTTGTCACAGGAAGACGCTTCTTGGGGGGATATGTTGGGCAAGAAACCGAAAAACAGGCATACCTGAACAGTAAAGCTGAACACTGGGTTAAGTCAGTGGAAAAGCTATCCTCAGCAGGAAAGACACAACCTCAATCAGCTTACGCAGCGTTCGTGAAGTCCATGCAGTTCCAATGGCAGTTTGCTCAAAGGGTAGCCTTGGGAAACGAGGATACATACAAGGAATTGAAGCGGTCAATCTGGTTTGAGTTTATTCCAGCCCTCTTGAAAGGAACTGTGGACGAAGAGGAATGTAGGTTGTTTTCTCTTCCTGTCAAGAAAGGTGGCCTAGCATTGAATGATCCCATTGTAACAGCTACACCATTCTATGAGGCATCAAAGAAAGGAGCATCAGAGCTGGCAGATGTAATACGCGGAGGCAGACAGCTAGCCCTAGGTGACCATTTGGCAACTCTGAAAGCAGCAAAAAAGGAGGCAGGGGAGAAGAAGGATGCAGAGGAAGATGTTCTTCTCCAAACAATTCTTGAGGGGTTCTCTGCACCTAGACGGAGGACTGTTGAGCGAGCAGTTTGTAAGGTGTCGCGGAATAAGTCCTCGGGGTGGCTCTCAGTTCTCCCCATCAAACGACAGCACTTTGACTTGTCTCCCACCCAATTCCGTGATGCTCTGGCAGTGCGGTACAGACGTGAGCCAGTAGAAATGCCAACAAGTTGCGATGGATGTGGGAGTACCTTCTCGATGGAGCACGCCTTGAGCTGCAAGACAGGCGGGTTAATATCCAGGCGTCACAATGAAATTCGAGACGTGATGGGAGACCTACTGGAGAGCGCTTGGGGAAACTGTACACGGGAGCCAATGATCACAGAGACATCAGAACAGGGCCCAGGTCTACGAGGTGATTTGGCTTGCCGCGGTGTGTGGGAGCCTCAGAGGGAGGCATTGTTTGATATCCGTGTCATGGACACTGATGCTCCCTCTTATACCTCACGCACCGTCGCAGCAGTACTCATCTCTGCGGAGGAAGAGAAAAATAGGAAATATGTTCAGGCCTGTGAGCAACGCCACGCATCCTTCACACCCGTTGTATGCTCAGTAGATGCCCACTATGCACCCCAGATGTCGGCCCTAATAAAAGTACTCTCGGAGCGCCTGGCGGACAAGTGGTCTCGCTCACAAAGTGTCGTGCGCGCTTGGGTGCGCGTCAGAATCGCATTTGCCATCCTCCGAGCCTCCAGCCTATGCATGCACGGGGCAAGAAAAAAGTGGAGAAGTGCAGACGAGCTTCTAGGCGGAGCAGACGGTTTAATACATGCATCATCGTCACCTAAGAGGGCCCACTAACCAGACGATAGCCCAATATACCTGACGACACCCCCAATATTCCTCCCATACTTACAATACCTAAATAGATTGTTACGTGTTTGGTGTAAAAAAAAATTGCTCTTCTTGAAGGTCCATTCGAACTCAAATAAACACCTCGAGTCGATATGAAGTCAACTTTTTTTCGTTTTCACGATGTATTTGAGTCGACAATTGCTCTTCTTGAAGGTCCATTCGAACTCAAATAAACACCTCGAGTCGATATGAAGTCAACTTTTTTTCGTTTTCACGATGTATTTGAGTAGACAATTGCTCTTCTTGAAGGTCCATTCGAACTCAAATAAACACCTCGAGTCGATATGAAGTCTACCTTTTTTCGTTTTCACGATGTATTTGAGTCGACAATTGCTCTTCTTGAAGGTCCATTCGAACTCAAATAAACACCTCGAGTCGATATGAAGTCAATTTTTTTTCGTTTTCTCGATGTATTTGAGTAGACAATTGCTCTTCTTGAAGGTCCATTCGAACTCAAATAAACACCTCGAGTCGATATGAAGTCAACTTTTTTCGCGTTTCTCGATGTATTTGAGTCGACAATTGCTCTTCTTGAAGGTCCATTCGAACTCAAATAAACACCTCGAGTCGATATGAAGTCAACTTTTTTTCGTTTTCACGATGTATTTGAGTCAACAATTGCTCTTCTTGAAGGTCCATTCGCACTCAAATAAACACCTCGAGTCGATATGAAGTCAACTTTTTTTCATTTTCTCGATGTATTTGAGTCGACAATTGCTCTTCTTGAAGGTCCATTCTAACTCAAATAAACACCTCGAGTCGATATGAAGTCTACCTTTTTTCGTTTTCACGATGTATTTGAGTCGACAATTGCTCTTCTTGAAGGTCCATTCGAACTCAAATAAACACCTCGAGTCGATATGAAGTCAATTTTTTTTCGTTTTCTCGATGTATTTGAGTAGACAATTGCTCTTCTTGAAGGTCCATTCGAACTCAAATAAACACCTCGAGTAGATATGAAGTCTACCTTTTTTCGTTTTCTCGATGTATTTGAGTCGACAATTCTCTTCTTGAAGGTCCATTCGAACTCAAATAAACATCTCGAGTCGATATGAAGTCTACATTTTTTCGTTTTCACGATGTATTTGATTCGACAGTTGCTCTTCTTGGACGCCCATTCGAACTCAAATAAACACCTCGAGTCGATATGAAGTCAGATTTTGGTTTATTATCTTCGATAATGAACCATTGGAATCGCCCAAAGAAAAAAAAATTTTAACCCCCCCTCAAAATTTGTTGGTTTACGTTTCAAGACACGTAGATTCAGAAAATCGAATAAAAAAAAATCCGTCCGTCCGCCGTACGCCGTCCGCCGTCCCCCGTCCGCCGTCCCCCGTCCGCCGTCCGCCGTCCGTGGCACTTTGCCCAGTTAGCGTTGAGCTAAAATTACAAAATTTGGTTTCTGGGTTTGGACCAGCCCCACAATGATCCTCGAAACTTTTCATAACCCTAGGTCAAGGGGAAGGGGTTCAAAACGAAATTTAAAATTTCGACAATGTCATATCTCCAAATATTTAACTGAACCGTGTAATTTTTAGTTCACTTTTGAATGACCTGAAAAATTACGAATCTTTTAAGACCAATTGGATTTTTTTGCGACCAGCCGTTCGTTCACAGTGACCGCGCAAAGGTTTAGGAAAAACACTAAACTTTCGCGTCGAAAACGGCCGTTATGTGACCCAACCCCCAGACGCCCAGAATAAAACTACCTTTTTTCATCTTCCCGGTAAACTACAGTCTAGAAATTTTAACCGTGAGTCGGGGATAGACCACATTGCAATATTCACTCGGTTTCTCATTTGTAAAATTGTTTAAATAATACCATTTTGTAATAATACAAATTAAATTTTGATGATGAGCTATTGACTTGAAATTTTAAAAATAGGTCAGAACTGGATCACAATGCAATATTCACTCGGTTTCTTGTCTGTGAAATTGTTCAAATAATACCTATTTGTTTAAACAAATTAAATTTTGATGATGAGCTAGATACTTGAAATTTTAAATATAGGTCAGAAATGGATGACATTTCAATATTCACTCGGTTTGTATGACATGGTATGAGTATGGTATGGTATATTATTGTATGTATGATTTGGTATAATACAGTATGGTATGATAGGAAAGAAATTCGTATGGTATGGTATGTGTACGGTGAGAATATAGTATGGTGCCGATTTGCAATACAGTCTGGTATAGACGGAAGGGTGATCTGCACAAGGAAGATGATAAACCGTTGTGTCAAGAATTTGCAGAGTTTTTTGGTTTATTATCTTCGATAATGAACCATTGGAATCGCCCAAAGAAAAAATTTTTTTAACCCCCCCTCAAAATTTGTTGGTTTACGTTTCAAGATACGTAGATTCAGAAAATCGAATAAAAAAAAATCCGTCCGTCCGCCGTACGCCGTACGCCGTCCCCCGTACGCCGTCCGCCGTCCCCCGTACGCCGTCCGCCGTCCACGCCGTTTTGCCCAGTTAGCGTTGAGCTAAAATTACAAAATTTGGTTTCTGGGTTTGGACCAGCCCCACAATGATCCTCGAAACTTTTCATTACCCTAGGTCAAGGGGAAGGGATTCAAAACGAAATTTAGAATTTCGACGATGTCTTATCTCCAAATATTTAACTGAACCGTGTAAATTTTAGTTCACCTTCGAATGACCTGAAAAATTCCGAATCTTTTAAGACCAATTGGATTTTTGTGCGACCAGCCGTTCGTTCACAGTGACCGCCCAAAGTTTTAGGAAAAACACTAAACTTTCGCGTCGAAAACGGCCGTTATGTGACCCAACCACCAGACGCCCAGAATAAAACTACCTTTTTACATCTTCCCGGTAAACTACAGTCTAGAAATTTTAACCGTGAGTCGGGGATAGACCACATTGCAATATTTACTCGGTTTCTCATCTGTAAAATTGTTTAAATAATACCTTTTTGTAATAATACAAATTAAATTTTGATGATGAGCTATGGACTTGAAATTTTACAAATAGGTCAGAACTGGATCACAATGCAATATTCACTCGGTTTCTTGTCTGTAAAATTGTTTAAATAATACCTATTTGTTTAAACAAATTAAATGTTGACGATGAGCTAGATACTTAAAATTTTAAATATAGGTCAGAAATGGATGACATTTGAATATTCACTCGGTTTGTATGACATGGTATGAGTATGGTATGGTATATTATTGTATGTATGATTTGGTATAATACAGTATGGTATGATAGGAAAGAAATTCGTATGGTATGGTATGAGTACGGTGAGAATATGGTATGGAGCCGATTTGCAATACAGTCTGGTATAGACAGAAGGGTGATCTGCACAAGGAAGATAATAAACCGTTGTGTCAAGAATTTGCAGAGTTTTTTGTTTTCTCGATGTATTTGAGATGACAATTGCTTTTCTTGAAGGTCCATTCGAACTCAAATAAACACCTCGAGTCTATATGAAGTCAACTTTTTTTCGTTTTCTCGGTGTATTTTGAGTCGACAATTGCTCTTCTTGAAGGTCCATTCGAACTCAAATAAACACCTCGAGTCGATATGAAGTCAACTTTTTTTCGTTTTCACGATGTATTTGAGATGACAACTGCTCTTCTTGAAGGTCCATTCGAACTCAAATAAACACCTCGAGTCGATATGAAGTCAACTTTTTTTCGTTTTCTCGATGTATTTGAGTCGACAATTGCTCTTCTTGAAGGTCCATTCGAACTCAAATAAACACCTCGAGTCGATATGAAGTCAACTTTTTTTCGTTTTCACGATGTATTTGAGTCGACAATTGCTCTTCTTCAAGGTCCATTCGAACTCAAATAAACACCTCGAGTCGATATGAAGTCAACTTTTTTTCGTTTTCACGATGTATTTGAGATGAGAACTGCTCTTCTTGAAGGTCCATTCGAACTCAAATAAACACCTCGAGTCGATATGAAGTCAACTTTTTTTCGTTTTCACGATGTATTTGAGATGACAACTGCTCTTCTTGAAGGTCCATTCGAACTCAAATAAACACCTCGAGTCGATATGAAGTCAACTTTTTTTCGTTTTCTCGATGTATTTGAGTAGACAATTGCTCTTCTTGAAGGTCCATTCGAACTCAAATAAACACCTCGAGTCGATATGAAGTCTACCTTTTTTCGTTTTCAAGATGTATTTGAGTCGACAATTGCTCTTCTTGAAGGTCCATTCGAACTCAAATAAACACCTCGAGTCGATATGAAGTCAACTTTTTTCGTTTTCTCGATGTATTTGAGTCGACAATTCTCTTCTTGAAGGTCCAGTCGAACTCAAATAAACACCTCGAGTCGATATGAAGTCAACTTTTTTTCGTTTTCTCGATGTATTTGAGTCAACAATTGGCTCTTCTTGAAGGTCCATTCGAACTCAAATAAACACCTCGAGTCTATATGAAGTCAACTTTTTTTCGTTTTCTCGATGTATTTTGAGTCGACAATTGCTCTTCTTGAAGGTCCATTCGAACTCAAATAAACACCTCGAGTCGATATGAAGTCTACTTTTTTTCGTTTTCTCGATGTATTATTGTCGACAATTGCTCTTGTTGAAGGTCCATTCGAACTCAAATAAACATTAACACCTCGATTCGATATGAAGTCTACTTTTCTCGTTTGTTTCGATGTATTTGATTTGACACTTACTCTTCTTGAAGGTCCATTCGAACTCAAATAAGTAAACACCTCGAGTCGATATGAAGTCAACTTTTTTTCGTCTTCACGATGTATTTGAGATGAGAACTGCTCTTCTTGAAGGTCCATTCGAACTCAAATAAGTAAACACCTCGAGTCGATATGAAGTCAACTTTTTTTCGTTTTCACGATGTATTTGAGTCGACAATTGCTCTTCTTGAAGGTCCATTCGAACTCAAATAAACACCTCGAGTCGATATGAAGTCAACTTTTTTTCGTTTTCACGATGTATTTGAGTCAACAATTGCTCTTCTTGAAGGTCCACTCGCACTCAAATAAACACCTCGAGTCGATATGAAGTCAACTTTTTTTCGTTTTCTCGACTTATTTGAGTCGACAATTGCTCTTCTTGAAGGTCCATTCGAACTCAAATAAACACCTCGAGTCGATATGAAGTCAACTTTTTTTCGTTTTCACGATGTATTTGAGTCGACAATTGCTCTTCTTGAAGGTCCATTCGAACTCAAATAAACACCTCGAGTCGATATGAAGTCAACTTTTTTTCGTTTTCACGATGTATTTGAGATGAGAACTGCTCTTCTTGAAGGTCCATTCGAACTCAAATAAACACCTCGAGTCGATATGAAGTCAACTTTTTTTCGTTTTCACGATGTATTTGAGATGACAACTGCTCTTCTTGAAGGTCCATTCGAACTCAAATAAACACCTCGAGTCGATATGAAGTCAACTTTTTTTCGTTTTCTCGATGTACTTGAGTCGACAATTGCTCTTCTTGAAGGTCCATTCGAACTCAAATAAACACCTCGAGTCGATATGAAGTCAATTTTTTTTCGTTTTCTCGATGTATTTGAGTAGACAATTGCTCTTCTTGAAGGTCCATTCGAACTCAAATAAACACCTCGAGTCGATATGAAGTCTACCTTTTTTCGTTTTCACGATGTATTTGAGTCGACAATTGCTCTTCTTGAAGGTCCATTCGAACTCAAATAAACACCTCGAGTCGATATGAAGTCAATTTTTTTTCGTTTTCTCGATGTATTTGAGTAGACAATTGCTCTTCTTGAAGGTCCATTCGAACTCAAATAAACACCTCGAGTCGATATGAAGTCTACCTTTTTTCGTTTTCACGATGTATTTGAGTCGACAATTGCTCTTCTTGAAGGTCCATTCGAACTCAAATAAACACCTCGAGTCGATATGAAGTCTACCTTTTTTCGTTTTCTCGATGTATTTGAGTCGACAATTGCTCTTCTTGAAGGTCCATTCGAACTCAAATAAACACCTCGAGTCGATATGAAGTCAACTTTTTTTCGTTTTCACGATGTATTTGAGTCAACAATTGCTCTTCTTGAAGGTCCATTCGCACTCAAATAAACACCTCGAGTCGATATGAAGTCAACTTTTTTTCGTTTTCTCGATGTATTTGAGTCGACAATTGCTCTTCTTGAAGGTCCATTCTAACTCAAATAAACACCTCGAGTCGATATGAAGTCTACCTTTTTTCGTTTTCACGATGTATTTGAGTCGACAATTGCTCTTCTTGAAGGTCCATTCGAACTCAAATAAACACCTCGAGTCGATATGAAGTCAATTTTTTTTCGTTTTCTCGATGTATTTGAGTAGACAATTGCTCTTCTTGAAGGTCCATTCGAACTCAAATAAACACCTCGAGTCGATATGAAGTCTACCTTTTTTCGTTTTCACGATGTATTTGAGTCGACAATTGCTCTTCTTGAAGGTCCATTCGAACTCAAATAAACACCTCGAGTCGATATGAAGTCAACTTTTTTCGTTTTCTCGATGTATTTGAGTCGACAATTCTCTTCTTGAAGGTCCATTCGAACTCAAATAAACACCTCGAGTCGATATGAAGTCTACTTTTTTTCGTTTTCACGATGTATTTGATTCGACAGTTGCTCTTCTTGGACGCCCATTCGAACTCAAATAAACACCTCGAGTCGATATGAAGTCAACTTTTTTTTGTTTTCACGATGTATTTGAGATGACAATTGCCCTTCTTGAAGGTCCATTCGAACTCAAATAAACACCTCGAGTCTATATGAAGTCAACTTTTTTTCGATTTCTCGATGTATTTTGAGTCGACAATTGCTCTTCTTGAAGGTCCATTCGAACTCAAATAACACCTCGAGTCGATATGAAGTCAACTTTTTTTCGTTTTCACGATGTATTTGAGATGAGAACTGCTCTTCTTCAAGGTCCATTCGAACTCAAATAAGTAAACACCTCGAGTCGATATGAAGTCAACTTTTTTTCGTTTTCACGATGTATTTGAGATGACAACTGCTCTTCTTGAAGGTCCATTCGAACTCAAATAAACACCTCGAGTCGATATGAAGTCAACTTTTTTTCGTTTTCTCGATGTATTTGAGTCGACAATTGCTCTTCTTGAAGGTCCATTCGAACTCAAATAAACACCTCGAGTCGATATGAAGTCAACTTTTTTTCGTTTTCACGATGTATTTGAGATGAGAACTGCTCTTCTTGAGGGTCCATTCGAACTCAAATGAACACCTCGAGTCGATATGAAGTCAACTTTTTTTCGTTTTCAAGATGTATTTGAGATGACAACTGCTCTTCTTGAAGGTCCATTCGAACTCAAATAAACACCTCGAGTCGATATGAAGTCAACTTTTTTTCGTTTTCTCGATGTATTTGAGTCGACAATTGCTCTTCTTGAAGGTCCATTCGAACTCAAATAAACACCTCGAGTCGATATGAAGTCAATTTTTTTTCGTTTTCTAGATTTATTTGAGTAGACAATTGCTCTTCTTGAAGGTCCATTCGAACTCAAATAAACACCTCGAGTCGATATGAAGTCTACCTTTTTTCGTTTTCACGATGTATTTGAGTCGACAATTGCTCTTCTTGAAGGTCCATTCGAACTCAAATAAACACCTCGAGTCGATATAAAGTCAACTTTTTTCGTTTTCTCGATGTATTTGAGTCGACAATTCTCTTCTTGAAGGTCCAGTCGAACTCAAATAAACACCTCGAGTCGATATGAAGTCAACTTTTTTTCGTTTTCTCGATGTATTTGAGTAGACAATTGCTCTTCTTGAAGGTCCATTCGAACTCAAATAAACACGTCGAGTCGATATGAAGTCTACCTTTTTTCGTTTTCACGATGTATTTGAGTCGACAATTGCTCTTCTTGAAGGTCCATTCGAATTCAAATAAACACCTCGAGTCGATATGAAGTCAACTTTTTTCGTTTTCTCGATGTATTTGAGTCGACAATTCTCTTCTTGAAGGTCCATTCGAACTCAAATAAACACCTCGAGTCTATATGAAGTCAACTTTTTTTCGTTTTCTCGGTGTATTTTGAGTCGACAATTGCTCTTCTTGAAGGTCCATTCGAACTCAAATAAACACCTCGAGTCGATATGAAGTCACCTTTTTTTCGTTTTCACGATGTATTTGAGATGACAACTGCTCTTCTTGAAGGTCCATTCGAACTCAAATAAACACCTCGAAACGATATGAAGTCAACTTTTTTTCGTTTTCTCGATGTATTTGAGTCGACAATTGCTCTTCTTGAAGGTCCATTCGAACTCAAATAAACACCTCGAGTCGATATGAAGTCAACTTTTTTTCGTTTTCACGATGTATTTGAGTCGACAATTGCTCTTCTTCAAGGTCCATTCGAACTCAAATAAACACCTCGAGTCGATATGAAGTCAACTTTTTTTCGTTTTCACGATGTATTTGAGATGAGAACTGCTCTTCTTGAAGGTCCATTCGAACTCAAATAAACACCTCGAGTCGATATGAAGTCAACTTTTTTTCGTTTTCACGATGTATTTGAGATGACAACTGCTCTTCTTGAAGGTCCATTCGAACTCAAATAAACACCTCGAGTCGATATGAAGTCAACTTTTTTTCGTTTTCTCGATGTATTTGAGTAGACAATTGCTCTTCTTGAAGGTCCATTCGAACTCAAATAAACACCTCGAGTCGATATGAAGTCTACCTTTTTTCGTTTTCAAGATGTATTTGAGTCGACAATTGCTCTTCTTGAAGGTCCATTCGAACTCAAATAAACACCTCGAGTCGATATGAAGTCAACTTTTTTCGTTTTCTCGATGTATTTGAGTCGACAATTCTCTTCTTGAAGGTCCAGTCGAACTCAAATAAACACCTCGAGTCGATATGAAGTCAACTTTTTTTCGTTTTCTCGATGTATTTGAGTCAACAATTGGCTCTTCTTGAAGGTCCATTCGAACTCAAATAAACACCTCGAGTCTATATGAAGTCAACTTTTTTTCGTTTTCTCGATGTATTTTGAGTCGACAATTGCTCTTCTTGAAGGTCCATTCGAACTCAAATAAACACCTCGAGTCGATATGAAGTCTACTTTTTTTCGTTTTCTCGATGTATTATTGTCGACAATTGCTCTTGTTGAAGGTCCATTCGAACTCAAATAAACATTAACACCTCGATTCGATATGAAGTCTACTTTTCTCGTTTGTTTCGATGTATTTGATTTGACACTTACTCTTCTTGAAGGTCCATTCGAACTCAAATAAGTAAACACCTCGAGTCGATATGAAGTCAACTTTTTTTCGTCTTCACGATGTATTTGAGATGAGAACTGCTCTTCTTGAAGGTCCATTCGAACTCAAATAAGTAAACACCTCGAGTCGATATGAAGTCAACTTTTTTTCGTTTTCACGATGTATTTGAGTCGACAATTGCTCTTCTTGAAGGTCCATTCGAACTCAAATAAACACCTCGAGTCGATATGAAGTCAACTTTTTTTCGTTTTCACGATGTATTTGAGTCAACAATTGCTCTTCTTGAAGGTCCACTCGCACTCAAATAAACACCTCGAGTCGATATGAAGTCAACTTTTTTTCGTTTTCTCGACTTATTTGAGTCGACAATTGCTCTTCTTGAAGGTCCATTCGAACTCAAATAAACACCTCGAGTCGATATGAAGTCAACTTTTTTTCGTTTTCACGATGTATTTGAGTCGACAATTGCTCTTCTTGAAGGTCCATTCGAACTCAAATAAACACCTCGAGTCGATATGAAGTCAACTTTTTTTCGTTTTCACGATGTATTTGAGATGAGAACTGCTCTTCTTGAAGGTCCATTCGAACTCAAATAAACACCTCGAGTCGATATGAAGTCAACTTTTTTTCGTTTCCACGATGTATTTGAGATGACAACTGCTCTTCTTGAAGGTCCATTCGAACTCAAATAAACACCTCGAGTCGATATGAAGTCAACTTTTTTTCGTTTTCTCGATGTATTTGAGTCGACAATTGCTCTTCTTGAAGGTCCATTCGAACTCAAATAAACACCTCGAGTCGATATGAAGTCAATTTTTTTTCGTTTTCTCGATGTATTTGAGTAGACAATTGCTCTTCTTGAAGGTCCATTCGAACTCAAATAAACACCTCGAGTCGATATGAAGTCTACCTTTTTTCGTTTTCACGATGTATTTGAGTCGACAATTGCTCTTCTTGAAGGTCCATTCGAACTCAAATAAACACCTCGAGTCGATATGAAGTCAATTTTTTTTCGTTTTCTCGATGTATTTGAGTAGACAATTGCTCTTCTTGAAGGTCCATTCGAACTCAAATAAACACCTCGAGTCGATATGAAGTCTACCTTTTTTCGTTTTCACGATGTATTTGAGTCGACAATTGCTCTTCTTGAAGGTCCATTCGAACTCAAATAAACACCTCGAGTCGATATGAAGTCTACCTTTTTTCGTTTTCTCGATGTATTTGAGTCGACAATTGCTCTTCTTGAAGGTCCATTCGAACTCAAATAAACACCTCGAGTCGATATGAAGTCAACTTTTTTTCGTTTTCACGATGTATTTGAGTCAACAATTGCTCTTCTTGAAGGTCCATTCGCACTCAAATAAACACCTCGAGTCGATATGAAGTCAACTTTTTTTCGTTTTCTCGATGTATTTGAGTCGACAATTGCTCTTCTTGAAGGTCCATTCTAACTCAAATAAACACCTCGAGTCGATATGAAGTCTACCTTTTTTCGTTTTCACGATGTATTTGAGTCGACAATTGCTCTTCTTGAAGGTCCATTCGAACTCAAATAAACACCTCGAGTCGATATGAAGTCAATTTTTTTTCGTTTTCTCGATGTATTTGAGTAGACAATTGCTCTTCTTGAAGGTCCATTCGAACTCAAATAAACACCTCGAGTCGATATGAAGTCTACCTTTTTTCGTTTTCACGATGTATTTGAGTCGACAATTGCTCTTCTTGAAGGTCCATTCGAACTCAAATAAACACCTCGAGTCGATATGAAGTCAACTTTTTTCGTTTTCTCGATGTATTTGAGTCGACAATTCTCTTCTTGAAGGTCCATTCGAACTCAAATAAACACCTCGAGTCGATATGAAGTCTACTTTTTTTCGTTTTCACGATGTATTTGATTCGACAGTTGCTCTTCTTGGACGCCCATTCGAACTCAAATAAACACCTCGAGTCGATATGAAGTCAACTTTTTTTTGTTTTCACGATGTATTTGAGATGACAATTGCCCTTCTTGAAGGTCCATTCGAACTCAAATAAACACCTCGAGTCTATATGAAGTCAACTTTTTTTCGATTTCTCGATGTATTTTGAGTCGACAATTGCTCTTCTTGAAGGTCCATTCGAACTCAAATAACACCTCGAGTCGATATGAAGTCAACTTTTTTTCGTTTTCACGATGTATTTGAGATGAGAACTGCTCTTCTTCAAGGTCCATTCGAACTCAAATAAGTAAACACCTCGAGTCGATATGAAGTCAACTTTTTTTCGTTTTCACGATGTATTTGAGATGACAACTGCTCTTCTTGAAGGTCCATTCGAACTCAAATAAACACCTCGAGTCGATATGAAGTCAACTTTTTTTCGTTTTCTCGATGTATTTGAGTAGACAATTGCTCTTCTTGAAGGTCCATTCGAACTCAAATAAACACCTCGAGTCGATATGAAGTCTACCTTTTTTCGTTTTCAAGATGTATTTGAGTCGACAATTGCTCTTCTTGAAGGTCCATTCGAACTCAAATAAACACCTCGAGTCGATATGAAGTCAACTTTTTTCGTTTTCTCGATGTATTTGAGTCGACAATTCTCTTCTTGAAGGTCCAGTCGAACTCAAATAAACACCTCGAGTCGATATGAAGTCAACTTTTTTTCGTTTTCTCGATGTATTTGAGTCAACAATTGGCTCTTCTTGAAGGTCCATTCGAACTCAAATAAACACCTCGAGTCTATATGAAGTCAACTTTTTTTCGTTTTCTCGATGTATTTTGAGTCGACAATTGCTCTTCTTGAAGGTCCATTCGAACTCAAATAAACACCTCGAGTCGATATGAAGTCTACTTTTTTTCGTTTTCTCGATGTATTATTGTCGACAATTGCTCTTGTTGAAGGTCCATTCGAACTCAAATAAACATTAACACCTCGATTCGATATGAAGTCTACTTTTCTCGTTTGTTTCGATGTATTTGATTTGACACTTACTCTTCTTGAAGGTCCATTCGAACTCAAATAAGTAAACACCTCGAGTCGATATGAAGTCAACTTTTTTTCGTCTTCACGATGTATTTGAGATGAGAACTGCTCTTCTTGAAGGTCCATTCGAACTCAAATAAGTAAACACCTCGAGTCGATATGAAGTCAACTTTTTTTCGTTTTCACGATGTATTTGAGTCGACAATTGCTCTTCTTGAAGGTCCATTCGAACTCAAATAAACACCTCGAGTCGATATGAAGTCAACTTTTTTTCGTTTTCACGATGTATTTGAGTCAACAATTGCTCTTCTTGAAGGTCCACTCGCACTCAAATAAACACCTCGAGTCGATATGAAGTCAACTTTTTTTCGTTTTCTCGACTTATTTGAGTCGACAATTGCTCTTCTTGAAGGTCCATTCGAACTCAAATAAACACCTCGAGTCGATATGAAGTCAACTTTTTTTCGTTTTCACGATGTATTTGAGTCGACAATTGCTCTTCTTGAAGGTCCATTCGAACTCAAATAAACACCTCGAGTCGATATGAAGTCAACTTTTTTTCGTTTTCACGATGTATTTGAGATGAGAACTGCTCTTCTTGAAGGTCCATTCGAACTCAAATAAACACCTCGAGTCGATATGAAGTCAACTTTTTTTCGTTTCCACGATGTATTTGAGATGACAACTGCTCTTCTTGAAGGTCCATTCGAACTCAAATAAACACCTCGAGTCGATATGAAGTCAACTTTTTTTCGTTTTCTCGATGTATTTGAGTCGACAATTGCTCTTCTTGAAGGTCCATTCGAACTCAAATAAACACCTCGAGTCGATATGAAGTCAATTTTTTTTCGTTTTCTCGATGTATTTGAGTAGACAATTGCTCTTCTTGAAGGTCCATTCGAACTCAAATAAACACCTCGAGTCGATATGAAGTCTACCTTTTTTCGTTTTCACGATGTATTTGAGTCGACAATTGCTCTTCTTGAAGGTCCATTCGAACTCAAATAAACACCTCGAGTCGATATGAAGTCAATTTTTTTTCGTTTTCTCGATGTATTTGAGTAGACAATTGCTCTTCTTGAAGGTCCATTCGAACTCAAATAAACACCTCGAGTCGATATGAAGTCTACCTTTTTTCGTTTTCACGATGTATTTGAGTCGACAATTGCTCTTCTTGAAGGTCCATTCGAACTCAAATAAACACCTCGAGTCGATATGAAGTCTACCTTTTTTCGTTTTCTCGATGTATTTGAGTCGACAATTGCTCTTCTTGAAGGTCCATTCGAACTCAAATAAACACCTCGAGTCGATATGAAGTCAACTTTTTTTCGTTTTCACGATGTATTTGAGTCAACAATTGCTCTTCTTGAAGGTCCATTCGCACTCAAATAAACACCTCGAGTCGATATGAAGTCAACTTTTTTTCGTTTTCTCGATGTATTTGAGTCGACAATTGCTCTTCTTGAAGGTCCATTCTAACTCAAATAAACACCTCGAGTCGATATGAAGTCTACCTTTTTTCGTTTTCACGATGTATTTGAGTCGACAATTGCTCTTCTTGAAGGTCCATTCGAACTCAAATAAACACCTCGAGTCGATATGAAGTCAATTTTTTTTCGTTTTCTCGATGTATTTGAGTAGACAATTGCTCTTCTTGAAGGTCCATTCGAACTCAAATAAACACCTCGAGTCGATATGAAGTCTACCTTTTTTCGTTTTCACGATGTATTTGAGTCGACAATTGCTCTTCTTGAAGGTCCATTCGAACTCAAATAAACACCTCGAGTCGATATGAAGTCAACTTTTTTCGTTTTCTCGATGTATTTGAGTCGACAATTCTCTTCTTGAAGGTCCATTCGAACTCAAATAAACACCTCGAGTCGATATGAAGTCTACTTTTTTTCGTTTTCACGATGTATTTGATTCGACAGTTGCTCTTCTTGGACGCCCATTCGAACTCAAATAAACACCTCGAGTCGATATGAAGTCAACTTTTTTTTGTTTTCACGATGTATTTGAGATGACAATTGCCCTTCTTGAAGGTCCATTCGAACTCAAATAAACACCTCGAGTCTATATGAAGTCAACTTTTTTTCGATTTCTCGATGTATTTTGAGTCGACAATTGCTCTTCTTGAAGGTCCATTCGAACTCAAATAACACCTCGAGTCGATATGAAGTCAACTTTTTTTCGTTTTCACGATGTATTTGAGATGAGAACTGCTCTTCTTCAAGGTCCATTCGAACTCAAATAAGTAAACACCTCGAGTCGATATGAAGTCAACTTTTTTTCGTTTTCACGATGTATTTGAGATGACAACTGCTCTTCTTGAAGGTCCATTCGAACTCAAATAAACACCTCGAGTCGATATGAAGTCAACTTTTTTTCGTTTTCTCGATGTATTTGAGTCGACAATTGCTCTTCTTGAAGGTCCATTCGAACTCAAATAAACACCTCGAGTCGATATGAAGTCAACTTTTTTTCGTTTTCACGATGTATTTGAGATGAGAACTGCTCTTCTTGAGGGTCCATTCGAACTCAAATGAACACCTCGAGTCGATATGAAGTCAACTTTTTTTCGTTTTCAAGATGTATTTGAGATGACAACTGCTCTTCTTGAAGGTCCATTCGAACTCAAATAAACACCTCGAGTCGATATGAAGTCAACTTTTTTTCGTTTTCTCGATGTATTTGAGTCGACAATTGCTCTTCTTGAAGGTCCATTCGAACTCAAATAAACACCTCGAGTCGATATGAAGTCAATTTTTTTTCGTTTTCTAGATTTATTTGAGTAGACAATTGCTCTTCTTGAAGGTCCATTCGAACTCAAATAAACACCTCGAGTCGATATGAAGTCTACCTTTTTTCGTTTTCACGATGTATTTGAGTCGACAATTGCTCTTCTTGAAGGTCCATTCGAACTCAAATAAACACCTCGAGTCGATATAAAGTCAACTTTTTTCGTTTTCTCGATGTATTTGAGTCGACAATTCTCTTCTTGAAGGTCCAGTCGAACTCAAATAAACACCTCGAGTCGATATGAAGTCAACTTTTTTTCGTTTTCTCGATGTATTTGAGTAGACAATTGCTCTTCTTGAAGGTCCATTCGAACTCAAATAAACACGTCGAGTCGATATGAAGTCTACCTTTTTTCGTTTTCACGATGTATTTGAGTCGACAATTGCTCTTCTTGAAGGTCCATTCGAATTCAAATAAACACCTCGAGTCGATATGAAGTCAACTTTTTTCGTTTTCTCGATGTATTTGAGTCGACAATTCTCTTCTTGAAGGTCCATTCGAACTCAAATAAACACCTCGAGTCGATATGAAGTCAACTTTTTTCGTTTTCTCGATGTATTTGAGTCGATAATTCTCTTCTTGAAGGTCCAGTCGAACTCAAATAAACACCTCGAGTCGATATGAAGTCAACTTTTTTTCGTTTTCTCGATGTATTTGAGTCAACAATGGCTCTTCTTGAAGGTCCATTCGAACTCAAATAAACACCTCGAGTCTATATGAAGTCAACTTTTTTTCGTTTTCTCGATGTATTTTGAGTCGACAATTGCTCTTCTTGAAGGTCCATTCGAACTCAAATAAACACCTCGAGTCGATATGAAGTCAACTTTTGGTTTATTATCTTCGATAATGAACCATTGGAATCGCCCAAAGAAAAAAATTTTTTAACCCCCCCTCAAAATTTGTTGGTTTACGTTTCAAGATACGTAGATTCAGAAAAACGAATAAAAAAAAACTCTGCAAATTCTTGACACAACGGTTCATTATCTTCTTTGTACAGATCACCCTTCTGTCTAGATCACTAGGTCTAAATGTCTAGATCCTAAATGTTAGATTAATTATTATTATAAATTATCACTAATTATTAACAATTTTATCAAGTACCTAGTGATAATTATTATAATTTATTGTTAGGTATTAATAATTCGTATTTATTATTAATAATAATTATTATTAATTATGATTAATTAATACGATATAATTCTGGGGTTTTTAATACTACGTCGGTAATAATTTTTCTATAAAAGAAGTCCCTACCAACAAACATTCGAAATTACCTTCATTTCCGTAGCACGAAACGCACCTCAGAACAACAAACTCGACATCACTTAAATCATATGATGTTCCAAAGAGCTTGTTAGTATGAAAATGGACCTGTATTTCAACAGTTTGAGTCAAGATCGTGTTGTGAGGCACAATCTTTGAGCCGTCATTGTGAACGAACGGCTGCTCGTACAAAGCTGCGGATGGTCTTAAAAAATTCTACGGAACAAACTCTGTCTAAATATGAAATAAAAAACATACCGTTCTATATGAATTTTTCGAGATATGAGATTTTCAAATTTTCAAAATTCGTTTTGAACCCCTTCCCCTTGACCTAGGGTTATGAAAAGTTTCGAGGACCATTGTGGGGTTGGTCGAAACCCATAAAAAAAATTTCGTAATTTTAACTCAACGCTAACTGGGCAAAGTGGCGCGGACGGCGGACGGCGTACGGCGTACGGCGGACGGCGTACGGCGTACGGCGTACGGCGGACGGACGGATTTTTTTTTATTCGATTTTCTGAATCTACGTATCTTGAAACGTAAACCAACAAATTTTGAGGGGGTGTTAAAAAAATTTTTTCTTTGGGCGATACCAATGGTTCATTATCGAAGATAATAAACCAAAATCCGTCCGTCCGCCGTACGCCGTCCGCGGCACTTTGCCCAGTTAGCGTTGAGCTAAAATTACGAAATTTGGTTTCTGGGTTTGGACCAGCCCCACAATGATCCTCGAAACTTTTCATAACCCTAGGTCAAGGGGAAGGGGTTCAAAACGAATTTTGAAATTTTGAAAATTCCATATCTCGAAAAATTCATATAGAACGGTATGTTTTTTATTTCATATTTAGATAGAGTTTGTTCCGTAGAATTTTTTAAGACCATCCGCAGCTTTGTACGACCAGCCGTTCGTTCACAATGAGGGCTCAAAGATTGTGCCTCACAACACGATCGTGTATCAAACTGTTGAAATACAGGTCCATTTTCATACTTACAAGCTCTTTGGAACATCATATGGCTTAAGTGATGTCGAGTTTGTTGTTCTGAGGTGCGTTTCGTGCTACGGAAATGAAGGTAATTTCGAATGTTTGTTGGTAGGTACTTCTTTTATAGAAAAATTATTACCGACGTAGTATTAAAAACCCCAGAATTATATCGTATTAACTAATCATAATTAATAATAATTATTATTAATAATAAATACGAATTATTAATACCTAACAATAAATTATAATAATTTTCACTAGGTACTTGATAAAATTGTTAATAATTAGTGATAATTGATAATAATAATTAATCTAACATTTAGGATCTAGACATTTAGACCTAGTGATCTAGACAGAAGGGTGATCTGTACAAAGAAGATAATGAACCGTTGTGTCAAGAATTTGCAGAGTTTTAAATATAGGTCTGAAATGGATGACATTTCATTATTCACTCGGTTTGTATGACATGGTATGAGTATGGTATGGTATATTATTGTATGTACCTATGACTTGGTATAATACAGTATGGTATGATAGGAAAGAAATTCGTATGGTATGGTATGAGTACGGTGAGAATATGGTATGGTGTCGATTTGCAATACAGTCTGGTATAGACAGAAGGGTGATCTGCACAAGGAAGATAATAAACCGTTGTGTCAAGAATTTGCCGAGTTTTTATTTCATATTTAGATAGAGTTTGTTCCTAAGAATTTTTTAAGACCATCCGCAGCTTTGTACGACCAGCCGTTCGTTCACAATGACGGCTCAAATATTGTGCCTCACTACACGATCGTGAATCAAACTGTTGAAATACAGGTCCATTTTCATACTAACAAGATCTTTGGAACATCATATGGCTTAAGTGATGTCGAGTTTATTGTTCTGAGGTGCGTTTCGTGCTACGGAAATGAAGGTAATTTCGAATGTTTGTTGGTAGGTACCTACTTCTTTTATAGAAAAATTATTACCGACGTAGTATTAAAAACCCCAGAATTATATCGTATTAATTAATCATAATTAATAATAATTATTATTATTAATAAATGTGTTTGATTTAGTTTGACCGTCAGTAAGAATGATCCCCCCAAAAAACACTCCGTGTAAAAATCACCCCGCCTCGCAAATATCATTCTTCAGAGGCCGGAAAAAGTTATGATATCCAGTATAAAACGTTAACCACCATCAAGTATTAGTTGCTTGTGGAAGTAATAAAAACGTCTCGCAATAGCGCCAAGGGGAGATTTCGAAAGGGGTACGGTGCTTGTGAAGTGGTTAAGCTTTTCATTGTACTTAGCTCCTTAATGAGGAAAAGGGCGGGCGGGGAAAGTGGATATCATAACTTTTTCCGGCCTCTGAAGAATGATATTTGCGAGGCGGGGTGATTTTTACACGGAGTGTTTTTTGGGGGATATCACATCTTTTGGTTTATTATCTTCGATAATGAACCATTGGAATCGCCCAAAGAAAAAATTTTTTTAACCCCCCCTCAAAATTTGTTGGTTTACGTTTCAAGATACGTAGATTCAGAAAATCGAATAAAAAAAAATCCGTCCGTCCGCCGTACGCCGTACGCCGTACGCCGTACGCCGTCCCCCGTACGCCGTCCGCCGTCCGCCGTCCACGCCGTTTTGCCCAGTTAGCGTTGAGCTAAAATTACGAAATTTTTTTTATGGGTTTCGACCAACCCCACAATGGTCCTCGAAACTTTTCATAACCCTAGGTCAAGGGGAAGGGGGTCAAAACGAAATTTAAAATTTCGACGATGTCTTATCTCCAAATATTTAACTGAACCGTGTAAATTTTAGTTCACCTTCGAATGACCTGAAACATTACGAATCTTTTAAGACCAATTGGATTTTTGTGCGACCAGCCGT
Organism: Stenodema calcarata; assembly: GCA_963920205.1. NCBI lineage: Eukaryota > Metazoa > Arthropoda > Insecta > Hemiptera > Miridae > Stenodema > Stenodema calcarata. The sequence goes on from OY986054.1 coordinate 94,205, forward strand.
TCGTTCACAGTGACCGCGCAAAGTTTTAGGAAAAACACTAAACTTTCGCGTCGAAAACGGCCGTTATGTGACCCAACCACCAGACGCCCAGAATAAAACTACCTTTTTACATCTTCCCGGTAAACTACAGTCTAGAAATTTTAACCGTGAGTCGGGGATAGACCACATTGCAATATTCACTCGGTTTCTCATCTGTAAAATTGTTTAAATAATACCTTTTTGTAATAATACAAATTAAATTTTGATGATGAGCTATGGACTTGAAATTTTAAAAATAGGTCAGAACTGGATCACAATGCAATATTCACTCGGTTTCTTGTCTGTAAAATTGTTTAAATAATACCTATTTGTTTAAACAAATTAAATGTTGACGATGAGCTAGATACTTAAAATTTTAAATATAGGTCAGAAATGGATGACATTTCAATATTCACTCGGTTTGTATGACATGGTATGAGTATGGTATGGTATATTATTGTATGTATGATTTGGTATAATACAGTATGGTATGATAGGAAAGAAATTCGTATGGTATGAGTACGTTGAGAATATGGTATGGTGCCGATTTGCAATACAGTCTGGTATAGACAGAAGGGTGATCTGCACAAGGAAGATAATAAACCGTTGTGTCAAGAATTTGCAGAGTTTTTGTTGTTGAAGTGGGTCATTTTATAAAGAAGGTCTATGCGAAATTTCAAGTCGATTGGTCCTTTTACCCAGGCTGTAGACTCGTCAAAGTTGCCAAAATTAGCCTAAATTTCAGTTTTTTGTTTCTAAAAGTTTTTGGGTTGAGATAATGGGTTAAACCTTTCAAAAGGCACTGTCTGATGTTGAAACGAAGCTCTGTGCAAAATTTCAAGTCAATCCGTGAAGGTGGAAATGCCTAACTGATTAAGGAGAAGAAGAACCGGTAAGGGTGAAAAACCGGGTTTTTGAAGTTATATAACTCGGCTCCCTTTAAAGATATCGACTTGAATCTTTCAAAAGGCACTTGCTACACTTGGAACGAAGCTCCGTGCAAAATTTCAAGTCAATCGGTGAAGGTGGAGAGGCTGTAGCCTTGACCGACTGAAAAAAGTAGAAAAACATGGTAATTGGTTTTTGAAGTTATATAACCCGGCTCCCTTCAGACCTAGCGACTTGAAACTTTCAGGGCTTTCTATTATCCACAACAAAAAGATCCATACCAAATTTTAAGTTGATCGGTCAACTAGGAGCCGAGATATGGCCACAATTAGCCTTAATTACCCTAAATTTCAGTTTTCTTGTCCCTAATTTTTTTTTGGGTTGAGATAATTGCTTATTTCGTTCAAATGGCACTGAGCCATGCTATAAAGAAGATATGTAAAAAAATTCAAGTCGATTGGTCCTTTTACCCAGGCTGTAGACTCGTCAAAGTGGACAGAATTTTCCTAAAGTTTCTGGTTTTTTGTTTCTAAAACTTTTTTGGGTTGAGATAATGGGTTAAATTTTATATAAGGCTCTGTCTCAAGGTTAAATGAAGCTCTGTGCAAAATTTCAAGTCAATCGGTCAACGTGGAGAGGCTCCAGCCTTGCCTGTCTGAACAAGGAGAAGAAGGAGAAGGAGAAGAACAATCTAGTAACTATGCCACGGCGCGGTTACGGCAATGGGCAATTCCAGTCAATTTTTTTTTTTTTTTTTTTTTCCAAAGTACCTTGTCTAATGTTAGCGAAAATCGGGTCCGTTTGCCAAGAAATTGTTCACAAAAATTTAGGAAAATAAAAGAAAATTGGTAGTTTGAAAAACAGGCGGGCGAGTGACCGGGGTGTGACGTCAAAAACTTCACCATTATGGATACTAGATTATGAAGCACGGATTCCTGTGGCGTGCGGAAGGTTCAATCCTTGTTACCAGAGCGCCTACCAGCGAAGGTTGTCTACGCTTTATTTTTTTTCATTCGGCAGATTGTTTTTATCAAGTACAAAATCGAGTGATCCGTGATTTCTTGTGAGATGAAAATCAATTTGTTATGGCGAACGGCGATAATCAAGCGATAATGCAGAATAGAGAATGCTGGAGTGACGCAAAGATGGAGTGACGCGAATGGATCATTTTTCTTGAAACATCGTGGATACTAAAACTAACTATCCATCCTCGTTTGAGGTGTCCGATGACGTCAAGGTTTGAGCGCGCGTAGTACGAACAAGTACTAGTTTTGATTGCATTTCCTACCAAACTTAACGAAAAAACTGATCAACTCATGCTATTTTCGTAATCTTCACACGTCCCTTGACCGAAAAATACTGTCCTATTGTAAATTTTCGGACACAATGGAATTGCCCATTGTGCCATGCGCTCTCGAGCAGCCCAGTAGAGCGCTGCGGTTCGTTCCCACCGGCACTCAGTCGTCAGCATTGATAGTCGTGCATCTTCTAGGGCAGGGCACGTTTCGAGATGGGTTGATGTCATCTCTTCGTCAGAATCACAGAGGGGGCACAGTGGGTCATCTGCCAGCCCAATGCGGTGAAGATGCTTTCTCAGGTAATCGTGTCCAGTAGCAGTTTGAAAACATGCCACCGACACCCCCCTGGAGGCGCCTAATGGGACTCTCTGGTTCGGATCGTTAAGGATGTCCCATTGCTTACCCTCCGAGGCTCGTCTCAAACTGGCTTTTGTTTTCTGGCTGAGTCTTGACTTTATCATCCTTTTAGATGCGGTGAAAGCTACTGCAGGGGTTGGCTGGTCAATCCCGGCTCCTCTCCTGGCCAAATCGTCAGCGCGCTCGTTGCCATATACTCCACAGTGGGAAGGTATCCACTGGAAGACGATAACCTTTCCTTGCATTAGAGCGCTTTGGACGAGCGATCGGCAGTTCAACACATCCTCAGAGTCGGTATAGGAACTGGAGGTCACTGCCAAGATTGCAGCATGGGAGTCAACCAGCATCGCAATGTTTGGGGCCTCCACGGCAGCGATTCTTTCTAATGCCAAAAGGATTGCTCTTATCTCGCCATCAAAGTTTGTAGCAAGGCGTCCCACTGGGCAGCAAATCTGGAAGTCACTGCAATAAACTCCAGCTCCTGCATTGCTGTTTGCTCCCGCTGCTGATCCATCCGTAAAAACATGGAGCCAGCTGTGAAGTGGGAAGCGAGTGGCTATCGTTTCAAGAGCAATGGCTCTCAGTTCCACAGGCAGGTAGTCGTCCTTGTTTCCTGGTTGCAACAGGTCGAGATAGTGCTCAGCAGTCATCAGCGGTCGCAGACTGGCTGCACTTGGGAATGGTTGGCGAGAGACAAAGTCCAAATCCTCCTCTTCCAGAATTGCCTCCGCTTTAGCTGTGAACGTTTGCTGCGTACTAAGTCTCTGATGACTGGGCCTGTAAGTAGTCCAATATGGATCGACTCCTCGCTTGACTCTCTCCATCAGGGATAGGGCTAGCTGGTCTCGTCTTGTGTTCATGGGTTCGAGGCCCGTCTGGATCTGCATGGCCGCTATGGGAGTGGAGCAGGGGCCCCAGTGATCACTCGTAGAGCTTTGTTTTGGGCCAATTCCAACTTCGCTTTGACTGTGTTCATCTTCCCGGTAAACTACAGTCTAGAAATTTTAACCGGGAGTCGGGGATAGACCACATTGCAATATTCACTCGGTTTCTCATCTGTAAAATTGTTTAAATAATACCTTTTTGTAATAATACAAATTAAATTTTGATGATGAGCTATTGACTTGAAATTTTACAAATAGGTCAGAACTGGATAACAATGCAATATTCACTCGGTTTCTTGTCTGTAAAATTGTTTAAATAATACCTATTTGTTTAAACAAATTAAATTTTGATGATGAGCTAGATACTTGAAATTTTAAATATAGGTCAGAAATGGATGACATTTCAATATTCACTCGGTTTGTATGACATGGTATGAGTATGGTATGGTATATTATTGTATGTATGATTTGGTATAATACAGTATGGTATGATAGGAAAGAAATTCGTATGGTATGGTATGAGTACGGTGAGAATATGGTATGGTGCCGATTTGCAATACAGTCTGGTATAGACAGAAGGGGGATCTGCACAAGGACGATAATAAACCGTTGTGTCAAGAATTTGCAGAGTTTTATTTCATATTTAGATAGAGTTTGTTCCGTAGAATTTTTTAAGACCATCCGCAGCTTTGTACGACCAGCCGTTCGTTCACAATGACGGCTCGAAGATTGTGCCTCACAACACGATCGTGAATCAAACTGTTGAAATACAGGTCCATTTTCATACTAACAAGCTCTTTGGAACATCATATGGCTTAAGTGATGTCGAGTTTGTTGTTCTGAGGTGCGTTTCGTGCTACGGAAATGAAGGTAATTTCGAATGTTTGTTGGTAGGTACTTCTTTTATAGAAAAATTATTACCGACGTAGTATTAAAAACCTCAGAATTATATCGTATTAATTAATCATAATTAATAATTATTATTATTAATAATAAATACAAATGATTAATACCTAACAATAAATTACAATCGTTTTCACTAGGTACTTGATAAAATTATTAATAATTAGTGATAATTCATAATAATAATTAATCTAACATTTAGGATCTAGACATTTAGACCTAATGATCTAAACAGAAGGGTGATCTGTACAAAGAAGATAATGAACCGTTGTGTCAAGAATTTGCAGAGTTTTTCGTTTTCTCGATGTATTTGAGTCGACAATTGCTCTTCTTGAAGGTCCATTCGAACTCAAATAAACACCTCGACTCGATATGAAGTCTACTTTTTTCTTTTTCTCGATGTATTTGAGTCGACAATTGCTCTTCTTGCAGGTCCATTCGAACTCAAATAAACACCTCGAGTCGATATGAAGTCAACTTTTTTTCGTTTTCTCGATGTACTTGAGTCGACAATTGCTCTTCTTGCAGGTCCATTCGAACTCAAATAAACACCTCGTGTCGATATTTTGGTTTATGAAGTCTACATTTTGGTTTATTATCTTCGATAATGAACCATTGGAATCGCCCAAAGAAAAAAATTGTTTAACCCCCCCTCAAAATTTGTTGGTTTACGTTTCAAGATACGTAGATTCAGAAAATCAAATTAAAAAAAATCCGTCCGTCCGCCGTACGCCGTCCGTGGCCCTTTGCCCAGTTAGCGTTGAGCTAAAATTACGAAATTTGGTTTCTGGGTTTGGACCAGCCCCACAATGATCCTCGAAACTTTTCATAACCCTAGGTCAAGGGGAAGGGGTTCAAAACGAACTTTGAAATTTCGACGATGTCATATCTCAAAATATTCAACTGAACCGTCTAATTTTTAGTTCACTTTTGAATGACCTGAAAAATTACGAATCTTTTAAGACCAATTGGATTTTTGTGAGACCAGCCGTTCGTTCACAGCGCGCAAAGGTTTAGGAAAAACACTAAACTTTCGCGTCGAAAACGGTCGTCATGTGGGTCAACCGCCAGACGCCCAGAATAAAACTACCTTTTTTCATCTTCCCGGTAAACTACAGTCTAGAAATTTTAACCGTGAGTCGGGGATAGACCACATTGCAATATTCACTCGGTTTCTCATCTGTAAAATTGTTTAAATAATACCTTTTTGTAATAATACAAATTAAATTTTGATGATGAGCTATTGACTTGAAATTTTAAAAATAGTTCAGAACTGGATCACAATGCAATATTCACTCGGTTTCTTGTCTGTAAAATTGTTTAAATAATACCTATTTGTTTAAACAAATTAAATTTTGATGATGAGCTAGATACTTGAAATTTTAAATATAGGTCAGAAATGGATGACATTTCAATATTCACTCGGTTTGTATGACATGGTATGAATATGGTATGGTATATTATTGTATGTATGATTTGGTATAGTACAATATGGTACGATAGGAAAGAAATTCGTATGGTATGGTATGAGTACGGTGAGAATATGGTATGGTGCCGATTTGCAACACAGTCTGGTATAGACAGAAGGGTGATCTGCACAAGGAAGATAATAAACCGTTGTGTCAAGAATTTGCAGAATTAGCGATCCGTTTCTCGCAGGTGACGTTCGATTTGGCTCCTGCGTCGACAATCATCGCCACCTCAGACAAAGAAAACCACCACGTGGTTGGAACGGCCGCACATCCAAGCGTCAACATAATTGTGAGTACCTACCTAAATGCCGACATCCACACCATCCAACCTCAGATGATCAGGATAAAATTACTTATTTTATCGTGAATTTACAGCCAAGACAAACGAGGCAAGATTTCAACAACCGTCGGCCGGCAAATTGGTACGAGTTGATCTGCCGTCGTGCCTACCGAATTTTGGTGACTTGCAGCCGAGCTACAATACAATTGGCAGAACCCACACCGCCAGGTTTTCTCCACTTCGTTCACCCCTCCAACAAACCGGTCAGAACGTTTATTTTATTTTAAGAGAAGAAAAAGAACATTAATTTTGTTTAGTACGACACATGTGCGGATTTAAGTTTATTTTCTTTTTATACGTATAGCAAGGAGCTCCTTTAGGTATTTCCCAAACCACATTTGATTTCCAAATACAATTATTTACGTATGTAGATTAGTTTCTATTATTTCTCCAAACCGAACCACTAGTTTCGGAACATTTCTGGTAGCAGAGCGTGGTTTGTTAGACGAATAGGTTACAAATACGCCTATAAATTTTACATACCACTTCACAAAATATACGCAAATTTATTCACCATTAATAAAACAAATTATTCGAAGTGAATAAAATTCGGAACTCCTACGTTGAACTCCAACTTGTCAGAAGAGTTGACGTGTATCAATTTAAATTGATGTTGATATAATATAATATATTATTATTATATTATAATATTTATTACTACATTCAGTTTGCTGGTAGCATCGACTTGAATGCAACACAGATTCCACCAATAATGGGTATAATATACCTATTATGATTACATGATTTTGGTGACGAATAAAAATTTGATATTTTGAATATAAGTTTACAAGAATATTATTTATTAAGAATATCGAAATTTATCACTATTTTCTTCCATTACTATTATCAATTTTTTGTATGCAATTTATTCATATTTGTTCGTTACGTGTCTTTGATTGATGTACTTGTATCTACGAGATTGATGTAGTTGCGTTTATGGCAACTATTGTGCTCAATTCTAATTCCGTGTGTGAGGGTCAAATTAATTATTATCCTTCCCACTAAAACGAAATTATCCCGTCACATCAATTTCCAATCGTCTTCCATTCACCCTTACCTACAACTTGTTTCAATGTTCCATCATGTCAAAAGATCTGAGTAAAGTAGCAGCGTCATATGCCCGCAAGTTGGCAGATCTAACAGCTACCCTGCACAGTATTAAAGAATGGGGTAAAAAGGCATCCGCCGATCCAACAGATAAAGATTCGGTGGCATTTTTCAGAGGTATGCTGAAGCAACTTGAAACAACTTTTTCAAAATTCGAGGACGTGTGGTACACGTATGAGGCTCTTCAAGACGAGGGTGCACAGGACGTTCCAGACGCAGCGACCACGGAATTGAGGAAGACAGCCCGGAGTTATTACTTTCACGCCAACAAATCGGCCGAAATCCTGAACATGCACGATGCCGAGCTCAATCGAACAAGCCAACTCAACATGCTACAAACATCGAGCGGTAACGAGTCATATAGTAAAATTTCCAAAAGTTTGCCTAAATTGCAACTTCCTACATTTGATGGTCTCCCCGCTGAATGGCCTCGGTTCCGTGATTCATTCATATCATTAGTGCATAATGACAATTCCTTGGCTAATATTGACAAACTTCATTATCTGCGGTCGGCATTAAAAGGGGCAGCATTCAGTGTGATAAACCATTTAAACATTGCTGATTTAAATTACCCCTTAGCATGGAAGGCTGTTAATGACAATTTCAATAACAGAAGAATTTTAGCAGCAAACTATCTGGATCAAATTTTAGAAGCAAAACCAGCAACGGTTAAGCTTCTCCTGAATCATTGAAATCATTTCTTGCCAAAATCGGAGATAGCGTAGCTGTATTTCACTTACTTGATATCAACGACCCGGGTAACTTCATTTTATTTCATCTAGCGGTTCGGTCGTTAGATGCTGGCACTCGTGAGCAATACGAAATCGCTAACAAGGATGTTGAGTTCCCGACAATTGAATCATTGATCAATTTTGTCAGAGACAGATCTATATCATTAACATTAGCAAACACGAGTGCTCATTCTCATCACAACAATTCTGCCCACAGCTTCAAGTCATCGAAACGCAACAGCCAAAGACTCCGCAAAGAACATCGTTGTTGTCGCAAAACAACACCACCCAGCCCAATACACAACGAAAACACATCCGTCACGAGAACTCATCGCCGCCAAAGCTCCCACTTTGTGTTGTCTGCCAGAACCAACATCACCACCTTCTGAGTTGTGTAACCTTCAATCAAGCATCAGTGGACGACCGGCGGAAATTCATTGAAGGATGGAGCGGATGTATGAATTGTCTGTCTCCTACACATGACGCTCGGTCCTGTTCTTCAAAATGGAAATGCAGATTCTGCTCAGAGCGACATCATTCGCTGTTACACAAAGGAGTTCAGCCGTTCAGCCGCCCAGACACCTCCAAAACTCTACCTTCTGTCTCCTGCACCTCTACACAAAGGGATAACCAAGTCATTTTAGGAACCGCCTTAGTTGAGATGTTAGATGCACGAGGTTTCTACCAGACCATTCGGGTGGTAATCGATTCAGGGAGTCAGAATTCGTTCATTACGCAGAAGTGTGCTGCTAGACTAGGTTTGACAGTGCAGCCTGTAAAGAAGCGCATTTCTGGAATTGGACAGACACCTTTTGAGGGAACCAGAGGCAAAACAACATGCGTTATGAGGCCCAAGAATCGACCACCACTTCAGTTTAAGACAGAGGCATTAGTTGTTGCAAATATAACCTCACTTCTACCTGCAAATCCTCTACCGCTAGACTTTGTGAATCGCTGTGCAGAATTCGACCTTGCGGACCCCGAGTTCTGGAAGCCATCCCCAATTGACTTCTTAATCGGAGCAGACCTTTTCTGTCAAGTTTTCACCGGCTCGACAATTCCCATCGAAGACAGCTGTGCCAAGTTATTTTCGTCGAGCTTTGGATATATTGTGTTGGGCCAGATCAGTGAAAGTATAGATCCAGAGGAGAGGTCAGCATCGCTGTTCACCATAAACAATGATGACGACCTCAATGCACAGTTGAAGCGATTCTGGGAGATTGAAGAGCCAGGTCCAATTGTCCGCCACTGTAATCCAGCAGATGAACAATGTGAAGAACATTTCCAACGAACACACTCAAGGCTTCCTGACGGTCGCTATTGCGTGAGGCTGCCATTCAAAGTGTCTCCACCCAACGTTGGAGATTCTTCACGAGCTGCCCTCAAACGATTCATGAATTTGGAGAAAAGGCTGGATGCGAATTCGGCCATCAAATCAATGTACCAGGATGCCATCAAAGAGTATTTAGAACTAGACCACATGACCGTTGCATCACAGCCTTCACGTTTTGTTATTCCACATCATTTCATCACCAAAGAGGAAAATGATGCCATCAAACTTCGCATTGTGTTTGATGCAAGCGTTCGAGTGGCTGGTGGTTCACTTAATGAACATTTGCTGGTGGGAGAAAAGCTCCAGCGCGACATAAAGGACGTAATTACATCATTTTGCAGGCATCCAATTGTAATTTCGGCGGACATGATTAAGATGTTTCGCATGATAGAGATCAACCCCCATGATAGAGGATAGGTACCTACATATTTATTGGCGTAGCAACAAAGATCAGGAGATTCAAACAATGGAGCTGAAAACTCTACCTTTTGGAGTCGCCAGCTCCCCATTCATTGCACTACAATTACTCAAGCAGTTGTGCATCGATCATGGGATCATGGGATATCCGCTTGCATCTCGGGCATTAGAACGAGAAGTATATGTTGATGATGTATTAACAGGAGCAGCAACTATAGGCGAAGCGTTGGAGTTAAAAACTCAGTTAATAAATCTGTTGAAGGAAGGAGGCTTGTCACTCAGCAAATGGGTGAGTAATTCGAAAGAAATTTTGGAGACTGTAGAAGATGGAGCAGCCAAGAACACCGTGTCACTCTCAAACAAAGAGGATACATGGATAAAATTGCTGGGGCTGCAATGGGAACCAAATAGTGATGCATTCATGTTCTCCTTCAACACTCCTACGGCTGTATACACAAAACGAGGGATTCTTTCAGTGATTGCAAGATTGTACGACCCTTTGGGGTTCCTGACTCCAGTTACATTGCTGATGAAAGGAGTGGTGCAGGATTTGTGGAAGCTGAACCTGGAATGGGATGACTTAGTGCCTGATCACATAAAGGAACACTGGGATATTGTGTTAAAGGAACTGCATCTACTACCACGTTTTATTCAAACTGCAGGAAGTTTTCAATGCCATGTTGTGGGGTATTCAGATGCTTCATTGCGAGGTTATGCAGCAGTATTGTACCTCAGAGTTTTCACTCCAACACAAGGCTGGCAGGCGTCACTGATTAGTTCAAAATCGAAACTGGCACCTACAAAGGCAATGTCAATACCACGACTCGAACTCAGTGGGGCATTACTGTTGGCTCAGTTATATGTGGCGAATCAAGAGTTTTTCCTCTCACTCACATCAAATTATCAACAACCGACATTCCATACAGATTCTTCAATAGTTCTTGGTTGGCTGAACACACCAACTTTCAAGCTACATACATTTGAGGCTAATAGAGTTGCCAAGATTCATGAATTGGTGGCCAGTTGCGAGTGGAGACATGTTGACACTGAGGAAAATCCCTGTGACATAGCTTCTAGAGGAGTTCGGCCATCACAGCTAAAAACAGACAACAGGTGGTGGAAAGGTCCCCACTGGTTAACAATTCCACAAGAAAATTGGCCCTCACCATCGTTTCGCGTGGTAGTGGAACTTCCAGAGCTTAAAACGATCAAGTCTACAGTACTACTAACTGAGCACAAGGATTCTTCTTGGATATCTTGGATGGAGAAACATCTTCATTCCTGAGAATCGTAAGAGTAGTTGCATGGGTGAAACGATGGGTTTACAATGTGAGACATACGTATTCAAGGCATACTGGCCCACTAAAAGTTTGTGAGCTGGGGATTGCTCGGGAATCGTGCATAAAGTGGGTGCAGCATCACTACCTCTTCCAAGGAAGCAATTTCCAAGTATTAACACGCACTTTTGCCGAACTGCAGCCGTTTTTTGATAATAAGGGTATTGTGCAAGTTGGAGGACGGCTTAAACAGTCTGCACTCATAGATTCCCAAAAGTTTCCAATCTTATTACCAGCTGCTGCCCATCTGACAACACTCATAGTGGACCATTACCACAAGATTTATCTCCATCCTGGACCCAATTTGTTGCAGGCTATCATTCAAAAAGAATTTTGGGTTCCATCTCTGAGACGACTAATTCGACTGAGAGGTTTCAAGTGCTTAACTTGCTACAGGTCCAAAGCCAAAATACACACCTTGGCCCCAGTAATGGGAGATTTACCCAGTTGTAGAGTTCAAGGTGGGCGGGCGTTCCTTCACGTGGGGATCGATTTTGCAGGTCCATTCCAGATGAAGGAGTCATCAAAACGTAAATCACCCATCAGCAAAATATATCTATGTCTGTTTGTCTGCATGGCTTCCAAGGCAATACATTTAGAAGCTGTCACACGCCTCACAACCGACGCCGTTCTAGCTTCAATGGAGAGATTCACTTCTCGGAGAGGTCTACCCTCAGACATATATTCAGATAGAGGGAGCAATTTCCTGGGAGCAGCCAATTACCTAAAAGACCTTGGGTGCTGGTTCCGGTCGAATCAAACACAAGCAGATTTGGTCAATTACAGTGCAAAACACAGTATCTCCTGGCATTTTAACCCTCCTCTCACACCACACATGGGAGGAATATGGGAAGCAGGAGTAAAATCCGTAAAAGGGCACCTTTCAAAAGTTTTGGGAGACACTGTATTGACCTATGAGGAGCTGGCTACCATTTTCTGCAAGATTGAAGCAATACTGAATTCTCGGCCTTTATGTCCCCTGTCCTCAAGTCCTGAAGAAAATGACTACTTGTCGCCAGGGCATTTTTTAGTTGGTGGACCACTCACTGCAGTTCCCCAACCATCGTACTTAGACCTCAAGGAGAGGCTCTTGGACCGTTGGCAGCTCGTGTACAAACTGAGTCAACAGTTCTGGGCCAGGTGGAGAACAGAATACCTGAGCACCCTTCAACGACGACCTAAATCGACTGTCCAATCAGAGAATTTGAAAGTAGGAGACCTCGTTTTACTGAAGGACGACTCAATGCCATTGTCATGGCCCACAGCCAAGGTACTAGAGGTACACCCGGGGAAAGACGGAGTAGTGCGGGTTGCTACAGTCAAGACTGGGCGCTCAAGCTTCAGGCGGCCGGTGGTAAAGCTGGTTCCTCTTCTTCCATTAGCCCAACCATCCTATCCTACCCAATAAATTTGACGCAAATTTAGGCGGGCGGCATGTTGTGGCCAACAAGTTGTTTGTTTATTTTACTTATTGAGTGTCGTGATTGATGGACTACGGGACCCTTATGGACTACGGGAGCCGTGTGTGCGTGTTGAGGGGGCTATCGGGACCCTTATACGAACAGTAGCGATCCGTTTCTCGCAGGTGACGTTCGATTTGGCTCCTGCGTCGACAATCATCGCCACCTCAGACAAAGAAACCCACCACGTGGTTGGAACGGCCGCACATCCAAGCGTCAACATAATTGTGAGTACCTACCTAAATGCCGACATCCACACCATCCAACCTCAGATGATCAGGATAAAATTACTTATTTTATCGTGAATTTACAGCCAAGACAAACGAGGCAAGATTTCAACAACCGTCGGCCCGCAAATTGGTACGAGTTGATCTGCCGTCGTGCCTACCGAATTTTGGTGACTTGCAGCCGAGCTACAATACAATTGGCAGCACCCACACCGCCAGGTTTTCTCCACTTCGTTCACCCCTCCAACAAACCGGTCAGAACGTTTATTTTATTTTAAGAGAAGAAAAAGAACATTAATTTTGTTTAGTACGACACATGTGCGGATTCAAGTTTATTTTCTTTTTATACGTATAGCAAGGAGCTCCTTTAGGTATTTCCCAAACCACATTTGATTTCCAAATACAATTATTTACGTATGTAGATTAGTTTCTATTATTTCTCCAAACCGAACCACTAGTTTCGGAACACGAGTCGATATGAAGTTGTAGCGCTTTTTGGAAAATCTTCAAGATTACGTTGAGTTCGTAATATTCGTGGAACTGCGATGGGAGTGGCGAACAGGGAGTCGTGGAGTTGTCTTTCTACGCCACCTCTACATGCACCCACAATATAAATGTTATACATAACATGTACCTACGCGTGGGTGGTGGTGTAACGATTACAGTAGTTGTGTCGGTGGAGTGGAGAGGGGGTGTAACGATTACAGTAGTTGTGGCGGGAGAGTGGTGAGGGGGTGTAACGATTACAGTAGTTGTGGCGGGATAGTGGAGAGGGGGTGTAACGATTACAGTAGTTGTGGCTGGGGAGTGATGAGGGGTTGGGAGAGCGTAAGAATTAAGCAACAACTCCCGCCTCCCCCTCATCGACCCGCTTTGCTCTTCCTCACCCACCTTTACAATCACATTCACCCATCATTTAAATTTAAGTATTTGTTGCGTATAGTGGAGGTGGTGGGGGGGGGGGAGGGAGAGCGACAGATTTAGGACAACTCCCGCCAACTCTCATCAACCACCTTCATCTGCCCGCAAAATGAAGGTTTCACTCATCATTCAAGTATATTAATAATTCATAGACCATGCCTGAGCTAGTGACGCATATTCAAACCAATTGTTGGCCCATTCCTGAAATTCTGGATATTGTATGCAGATCACACTGACAGAAAGGTGATCTGTACAATGAAGATAATAGACCGGTGTGTCAAGAATTTGCAGAGTTTTTCTTGATCCAGTGGTTTCGGAGCAGATCGTTGCTAAGTCCATAGAGCTGTGCTCCGTGATCGTCCACTTTCTCTCACAAATCGACACCTGATGAAATTAGTTCGGCATACTCATCTGTTTGAACAGTCCATATGTCCTCTTGTCTAATCTGGTCATCCAGTTGAATTGGAAGGTGTCAAGAAGTCTGTATGAGAGAAAATGCGTATAATATACTATATCGCGATTAGATATCAGTGCTGGATAAATAAAATACCTACTCAATGTGAGCGATCAAGAGCTCAATAGTTGAAATCGCATACGTGTCTAAATCAGGATTAAGTCACGGTATACAATGTTGAATTACAACAAAAATAAGTACGACACAATCGTGTCTATAGGAGTATACTTACCTATTGATTGGAAAAGCCGACATGTACCATGAATAAATAGTCTAAAAGCAACGTACGAACTCAATATAGGTACCCTTCAATACGTACTCATAATCAAACAGTTTCCTATGCTCTAGGAAGACAAAGTAATCAACTAAAATAATAAAATCCACAGTCATGCAGCATGGCTATAAGAGCGAATTTTCGAATAAATAATTGGTTTTATGTAAAATGTCTCTATTAAAGAACATTATGTCCATGAAGAACATCTCAAGTATCAACCACGTTTCTTCATCTTCAAAGTGCTCCATGTTGAGAGCGGAATAAGAAAAAGCAATTCTGACTTCACCATCTTATTCAGCTTGTAAAAACTTTAAAATGAGATGTCACTTGACAGATTTGTTTCATTTTGGAAATTTATGGAATGACCCCCCCCCCCCCCCCCAAGGTAAGTATAATTAAAAGCTTAACCACTTCACAAGCACCGTACCCTTTTTGAAATCTCCCCTTGGCGCTATTGCGAGACGTTTTTATTACTTCCACAAGCAACTAATACTTGTACAAAACTCTGCAAATTCTTGACACAACGGGTCATTATCTTCTTTGTACAGATCACCCTTCTGTCTAGATCCGAAATGTTAGTTTAATTATTATTATGAATTATAACTAATTATTAATAATTTTATCAAGTACCTAGTGAAAATTATTATAATTTATTGTTAGGTATTAATAATTTGTATTTATTATTGATAATAATAATTATTAATTACGATTACTTAATACGATATCCGGCTGTTGGAATCGACCATCGATGTATATACGATATATATATATACATCGATGGAATCGACTGGGTTTCTTTGTGCAGAACCTGAATGATAGAGATGATGAATTAATTACAAATAAAATGTACCGATATAATTCTGGGGTTTTGGTTTATTATCTTCGATAATGAACCATTGGAATCGCCCAAAGAAAAAATTTTTTTAACCCCCCTCAAAATTTGTTGGTTTACGTTTCAAGATTTTAATACTACGTCGGCAATAATTTTTCTATAAAAGAAGTACCTACCAACAAACATTCGAAATTACCTTCATTTCCCTAGCACGAAACGTACCTCAGAACAAAAAACTCGACATCACTGAAACCATATGATGTTCCAAACAGCTCCTTAGTATGAAAATTGAGCTGTATTTCAACCGTTTGATTCACTATCGTGTTGACAGGTTCAACTTTGAGCCCTCAATGTGAACGATCGGCTGGTCGTACAAAGCTGTGGATGGTCTTAAAAAATTCTAAGGAATAAACTCTATCTAAATATGGAATAAAAAACATAGGTACCTACCGTTTCATCTGAATGCCGCGGAAAGTGCCGCGGATGCAGATTTTTTTGTTTGGGCGATTCCAATGGTTCATTATCGAAGATAATAAACCAAAAGTTTGTATTTGTAGTATTTTTATTACTTTTACTACAAACCTGATCCTCCTTTCCCTAACCACCACCACCACCAATGTTTTCCTGTTCCTTGTCTTCTTCCCACAACCCCACTTTCACCCTCATTCCCCCTCGGTTTCACCGAATATGTTTCCTCTGTTGCACCAGTAGGGAGCTTTTCGCTTCTTTCAATGCTGTTGGCGGGAGCTTTTTGCCAGAAGAACAAGCCTGAATTGGAGTTCGTTGTAGTTGTACCACCACTGATAACTCGTGACCACCAGTAATACTTATACAATTCTTAGACGCCTTGCTTTTGCGATGGCAGTCAACCTGAAATGGCTCATAAGCAATAAGTAGATACTCATCACCACCACTACTACATGTATCATCTAATTGTCAGAAGCCTTGCAAAAAGCTCCCGCCAACAATTCTGCAAAACAAATTCTACAAAACTCTGCAAATTCTTGATACTTACACCGGTTTATTATCTTCTTTGTACAAATTTGATTTATCACCCTAATCTAATTCACGAAACGATAGAGGAAACTCTAGCTCATCATCCAAATTTGATCAAACTGATAGGTTTAAACAATTAATTGTTTAAACAATTTTACAGAGAAGAAATCGAGTGAATATTTCATTGCCATCCATCCTTGACCCATTTTTGACATTTCAAGACTAGCTCATCTTTTTTTTTTTTTTTTTTGCTGCAATTGTCGCTCAACGCTAACTGCGCTATCTTATTGAAACGTAAGCCCTCAAATTTTGAGGGGGTAATTTCTTTTCTTATCAAAGATGAACCAATAACGATAGAGGACAAGTACCCTCTCCCTCAGATCAAGGAACTGTCACACAAACTAGGTAGATGTCATTATTTTAGCTCGACCAACATAAAATCATACCACCAACTAGAAATGCACCCCGATAACATAGCCAAAACCGCGTCCAGTACCCCCTCTCGTCACCTAGAATGTACTACAGTACCGTTTGCCTTGAAAAACGCCCCGCATGTTCCAGCGTTCTTGTACATTGGGGGGGGGGGGGGGACGTTTCGTGCTCGCAAATATTTCCTTTTCAGCCCTAAAATTTTCACTACCTATCAACCTTACTCTTAGAGGTATTTCTTCTCCATTGTACGTTTTGTGACCGCAGATTCAGGCACAAATGTTCACAATCAACCTTCAAGTTACTAAACTGCTCACAAATTGAGTGGGCCACTCATCAAAAGTTAGGTAACTATCTTTTTAACCCATACAACTGGTTATTTTTGTGCTTATATACCTTACTTTTTTTTTTTTTATAAATTCACTTGGCATTAGCTTATGCCATAGCCATGAATTCCTTTATTTCCATAAAGACAAATACAAATGTGTCAATTCAAATTTCAATATTTCAAATTAGAGACAAATAGAAAGTAGATTAAAAATAAAATACAATGAGATAAAAATAAAGTTAAAAGCTGATGCCGGATTCACGGATAAACGTTAGTACTGCATGGTAGATCGAGGAGTTCCTAGAATGAATCAGCTGAAGATAGTTTGTGGGGCAGGGTATTCTTTTAATGCACTTGTCTAGCATGCGACATCTGGCGTCGATATATCTTGCGCATATCATGAGACGGTGCTCTGGGTCATCTTCCGCGTCGTGGCAATGTTGACATGCTGGTGAACTTACCATGCCGATTCGATGAAGGTATGCTGCACATACCGCATGACCTGCTCGTAAGCGCGAAAGCCATCTAATCTCCTGCCTAGTCCATTCCCCCGTTGCAAACCAAGGCTTTACTCCGACTTTGGGGTTGTAACTGCGGAAAACCTCTCCTACTCGGGCATTCTCGTACTGTAGCTGCCATTCTTTTACCACTTCCTTATATATACTGGGGTAGATATCTGTGTAAGGCAGGCAAACTCGTAGATCCTCTCCGTCTCGGTACGCACTGCCTGACAGGGAATCGGCGATTTCGTTTCCCCTGACGCCCCTGTGCGACCTTGTCCAAACAAAATGCACGTTTCGCCCGGTACCTTTTATGCGACGTACTTCCTCTAAAATTTCCAAAAGGATCCTACAAGATCTTGTACCCATGACGAAATTTGCCAGCTTCATAACTGCGCTTTGACAGTCCGTAACAATTACAATCACATCTTCGTATGTGGCCCTAGCGTAACGGAGGGCCTCCCGTATCGCAACGATTTCGCAGGTAAAGCTGGACGCCAACTTGGGGAGACTGAAGGCTCTGCCTATCCCCGATTGTGAGTCAAAAAATGCACATCCGCAACCAACCGCCGCCCTTGATCCGTCTGTATAGATAACGTATCCCCTTGGAAATCTTGATTGAATTTGCTCTTCAAAACTTGCTGCTGCCTCTCTCGGTCCCGCATCTCTCCTAACATTAATGGTACAGAAACCCAATTCCATCTTCATGACTGCCACATCATATTGGAAGGCTGGCAGCATTTCACTGGCACTGATCACGTTCCAATACCGAGATGTAGAAGCAAAACTAGCCGCTAGTGGTGGGGAGGGTTTCCTTAACCAGAAGTTACACAATAAATCCTGCTCATTCAGCCTATGTATTTTCTGTAGAAGCATACTTGGGAGGGCACGGACACGTAGCATAAATCTGTCAGATAAAAGCCGACGGCGCAGACACAATGGAAGTTCATTACAATCCCTTTGCAGCACTACGGTAGGAGTCGACTGTAAATATCCTATGCACAACCGCAAGCACCTGTACTGCACTTTATCAAGGCAGCGAAGGGACGAGTAGGAAGCTTGTCCATATAGTGAACATCCGTAGTCGAAAATCGAACGAATTGTGGCTTTGTAGAATCTCAGTGCGACAACAGGGTCAGCTCCCCAATGCAAATGCGTGACCATTCTTAGTACATTTATATATTTTTCCGCTTTACGCACTATATAGGCAATGTGAGCTTTCCACGACAAAGTTTTATCTAGATACATGCCCAAAAACTTAACTGACGTCTCAATGGTCAATGAAGTGTCGCCCAAACTCAGTTCCTGTGCCATGGGTACCCTACGTTTACGCGAGAAGATACAAGCCGCTGACTTTTGGATTGATATAGATAGTCCGTGGTCGGCACACCAGAGTCTGACGTTCTCGTGCGCCCGTTGCAAAAGGTCCAACATAGCAGCAAAGTCATCCCCAGTGGTGTAAATGCACACATCGTCTGCGTACTGCAGAATTTGGACACCCCGCGGGAGCGAGTTACCCATATCTCTCACATACATTGCAAACAAAATAGGCGATAGGATTCCCCCCTGCGGGAGGCCAGTCCTTGCTGTCCTCGGACCATAAAACGTCCGCCCTACCCGCAACTGCACATGACGCTCTGAGTAAAGATTATACATATTCATTACAAATCTACGCGGTATCCCTGCACCAATCAATTTCTCCGCCAAGTGCTCGAGACCCACATGATTGTATGCTCCCTTAATATCAAGCATCAGTGCAATAGTTGATTTTCCAACGGTAAACCCCTTCTGAATATCGACCACGAGCGTTGCAAGACTATGTAGGGTGGATCTTCCCTTCCTGAAACCAAATTGATAGTCCGGCAACAGTCCATGGCGCTCCACAAACCACTCCAAACGTGCTTTCAAAATTCTTTCATACGTTTTGAGTACGCATGAAGTTAACGATATCAACCTCATCGAGTCTGGACAATTAGCGGGTTTGCCTGGCTTAGGGATTGGGACAGCAATGACCTCTCTCCATTTCCCCGGGAAGGTGTCTGTATTCCAAATAATATTGAAAATCCTCAGTAAATGACGCCTAAAACCGATGGGTAAATGTTTAAGAATAGGGTAGTCGACATTATCCTTTCCTGGGGCCGTATTAGTAGTCATCTTGATAGCTTTTGCCAATTCGTTCTCCGTGAAATCCTCCAAGATGTCTTCCGTGAACTGCAAAGGGGCAGGAGCCGATACTGCCGCCAACGCGCCGCTAGAGATATCGTAGGCCACAAAGTCAGGAGTTATGCTCATCAATAGATCCCCGCACCACACCCCAGGAATCAACGGCTGAATATTGGACGTCTTACGGTTCGTTAACCTCTTAATCCTCTGCCATAAGGCTCTAATTGGAGTCGACCGATTCAATTCGGAACAATAATTAGCCCATGACGCGCGCTTTGCTCCAGCAATAACCATCTTAGCAGCGGCAACCTTATGCTTGTATGCAATGAAAAGTTGTATGGTTGGATTAAAGATCCAAGCACGAAGTGCTGCTCGTCTTTGATTAACCGCCTGTTGACAGTCCGAATTCCACCAAACATTTACATATTTTGGATTGCACACACCAGCTAAGGCGGGGATTGCCTCCTGGCATGCAGACTCAAGGATCCCTATGAACTGCTCGTAAGACACTTCCTGCGGGATATCAACCCCCGACAGCGCGGCATCAAACCTCACCCAATCAGCAGCATGCGAGTTCCATCTCCTATTTCTTATAATCTCCCTTCTTTTCACTGGTGATGTAGACAATTCAATAAAAATAGGGAAATGATCCGAGCCAAAGGTGTCACTCGCAACTGACCACAAACATGAAGGAGCCAGCCCTGGGCTGCATATTGAGAGATCAACGACAGACTTATTGACCTGATTAGCTGACCCAATCCTAGTTGGAGAAACATCATTTAAGGAAACAAGGTCCGCCCCATCAAGGGCCTCCATGAATCGCCTTCCTTTTGCATTTGTATAATCAGCGCCAAAAGCAGTGTGATGAAGGTTAAAATCGCCTAAAATCACCACTGGCGAGTTCCAGTGCCGAAGGAACCTTGTCCACTCCTCAGTGGACAAGTTGCTACTCTCATGGTTATACACTGAAACAATTGACAGAGTTGATCCGTTATCCAACCGGATTTCTACCGCCACATACCGAAAGTTATCGCTGTTGAAGGTACAATTCAACTCCCGGTACGGTATGTCGCTTCTCAGCAGGATAGCCACCCCAGAGCAGCCGTCCGATCCAGGTTTACGAATTATGTTGAAATCACGATATACGTAATTAACATTGGCTTTAAACCCGGTCTCTGATATTGCCGCTATGTTAATACCATGTTGCTGAACGAGTATTTCAAACTCTCCTCGTTTGGAACAAAACGAGCGAGCATTCCACTGTAAGATTTTTATGTTATCTTGTTCAGTCATTCTAAAAGATTACTTGGTCGAAATATATTGTTCATGAGTCAATGATCCTCCTCCCTATCAATATAACTTTCTAGTCTGTCCTGAATCAATTTTTTCAATTCTTCTTCAGGGACCCTATTCCTTTGGGGTAGCCCCTTCACTATCTCAACTATGGTGTCGTATATATCCTCTTTGTGCACTCGTATGAAACCCTGTTGATTGCTCCTATTTTCTTTGATAAGACCAATATCCGCGTTCTGACTTTTATTATTAGAACTTAATATTCCTCCCTGTACGTTCGCTGGGATACTATCTGTGAACATTCGCGGGATAGGTTGACGAAACACTGAAGGTGGCGAAGGCGGCGACGGAATTCTTGTTCTCTTGATCGATCTGGGGAACGAGCTTGTTGAAGCAAACGACCTATCTCTCATCCTTTGCATGGAGTTAGTTAAAGGTGGAAATTGCTCTACATTTGATAACATAACCGGTGGGTTCTTTGCCACCGCCGAAAAGGAATTATTTACTAAAGATTTTGCTTCGAAGTATGAAACATTTCGATCACACATCGTCCTTTTTATAGACGTTTCCACCTCAAAATGTGGACAGTTTCGTTTATCCGTTGACTTATGTGCTCCTTTGCAATTAACACACCACAATTTTTGTGGATCTGGACAGTCTTTGGTTCCATGCTGCCCACCACATTGCTCGCACGCCACTACACTCTTGCAATGTTTCTCGATATGACCGTATCGCAAGCATTTTCGGCACTGTACCACGTTTTGAACATATGGAGCCACCTCACATCGTACATAGTGGATTATTACAACATTTGCCCCCTCATAGTGAAAAAAACCGTTTGTGTAGGCACTGTAACCGGTTCCCCCTCCGAATTTTTGTCCTCCGTCCTTCTTCTATGACGACGGATATCAGTAATGTCAATCCTTTCGCCGTAGGGTCCCTTGATAACGGATTTGATTTCTTCTTCTGTGAGGCAAGTATGCACTCCCCTAATGATACCTCTACGCTTGATTGCATAGAACGGGATGTACGACTTGAAGTTTTTGCCGATCAAATATTCCGATTCTAACAATATGTTGGCCGAAACAGCATTGGATAGCTCCACCCTCAATCGATTTCGTCCGACTTTTGCAATTCCGAGTATATTATTGGACATCTCAACATGTTTTTCATGCAAAAGCTTCCCGATTGTCATTGGATGCAATCTAGCAATTCCATTGAAATCGTTTGATAAGCTCTCAATGAACACATGGAAAGGACCTGGGTCGGATGTCTTATACTTTGTTTCGCTAACATTTGTACGGGAGACAACAGGACTCTGTTTGTCAACAGCCTCACTGTTGTCAATTGCACCATTATCGTCGTCCATAATATCTGGGGGCACGGGGTGCCCAAGGCTGTCGCCCTGCATTATTTGGTTGACCTCTCAACTGGTCAAGAGTTCAGAAACTATTACTAAATCAGAGTCCTACCTGTCGATGTCTGATGACCTCCGTAATCCAATTGATGATACTGCACGACAGAGATAAGAAGCCCACGAGATCGACAGAGACGGAAAATGTAACTAATGAGACGGAGAAACTCGAGATAAGGTTGCGTAAAAACGACACGTTTACTCGGCAAGATCTCAATCACAACTGTATACCTTACTTATCCATCAGTAATGGTATTTGTTCAACAAAAATAAATACATCTACAAAATTTAAGAAAACTCGGCGCTTCGCGCCTCGCCAGGGGGGCAAGCCCCCCTGGACCCCCCGGATCTTTTCTCTTCTATACTTTGTATAGAACGAGGTATTTGCTATGCAAAACATGAATAATGTTTTTGCGTCCCGTTTCCCCTTTTCCTTATCCCTTTTCTTTGTCTGTATGGAAAATATTAAGAAATGTGCCGTTCACCTGTATGACGAATTAATACAATTTCACCTTTGCCGTTCACCTGTATGACGAATTAATACAATTCCACCAAATTGGTCATTCCTGATTAGTCACATTCGCCTCTCATTTTCCATCTCTGGCTCTATAGGAGAGGTAGATCCAGTCAAAACGTGAAGGCTTGTCAATAACGTGGGTTGGACTGAAGACAGATGTACCGCCCCAGTCAAACGTCACCTTCAACGTCCACTACAACGTCTTCAGTCCAACCCACGTTATTGACAAGCCTTCACGTTTTGACTGGATCTACCTCTCCTATATTTTCGAACCACTTACATATTCAAGAGGTTCTTTGCCAAAAAGTTCTTTGGCAAGTCCTATGAAATCATAACTGCGTTAACAACGTTAATAAACGTATGTATTCAATTTCATTTTTGCCATTCTCCTGTATGAAAGTGTATAATAATTATTCAGACAAATATGACGAATTAATACAATTTCACCTTTGCCGTTCACCTGTATAGAAAGTTAATAAAAGTATTAAAAGTATTTTTCTATTTTTCAATTCTTCATTTTT
The DNA here is from genome assembly GCA_963920205.1 of Stenodema calcarata. Lineage (NCBI taxonomy): Eukaryota > Metazoa > Arthropoda > Insecta > Hemiptera > Miridae > Stenodema > Stenodema calcarata. The sequence continues at coordinate 117,619 of OY986054.1, forward strand.
GCCGTTCACCTGAATGGAGGTGTATTCCGCTTGCATTTATTAGTTGTTGTTTTATATGTTGTTTAGACTTTTATTTACTCAGGGCTGTATCTCAGCTTCTTCGATATTTACAGCGGTTTTGGCAGTATATAATTTATGCAGAAATTAAAGGCTTTCCAACGAATGGAGAACGATTTTTGTCCGTTGAAAACTAAAGAAGTTTCATTTCCTTAGAAACGGCTCGGTTGTACGTGAAAATCATTAAAAATCTTCGTGACATAATTTCGTGACTTAAACTTCGTTACGCTTTTCAACTCTGGTAGGCCACCGCAAAAACATTATTCATGTTAAAACAAAGTCACAACTAAGAGCTAAGCTACTTTTGGTTTATTATCTTCGATAATGAACCATTGGAATCGCCCAAAGAAAAAATTTTTTTAACCCCCCCCCCCTCAAAATTTGTTGGTTTACGTTTCAAGATACGTAGATTCAGAAAATCGAATAAAAAAAAAAAAATCCTTTTCTTTGGGCGATTCCAATGGTTCATTATCGAAGATAATAAACCAAAAACTCTACACATTCTTGACACAACGGTTCATTATCTTCTTTGTACAGATCACCCTTCTGTCTAGATCACTAGGTCTAAATGTCTAGATCCTAAATGTTAGATTAATTATTATTATCAATTTTATCAAGTACCTAGTGAAAATTATTATAATTTATTGTTAGGTATTAATAATTCGTATTTATTATTAAGGGGTTCAAAACGAACTTTGAAATTTCGACAATGTCATATCTCTAAAAATTCTCATGAAACGGTGTAATTTTTAGTTCACCTTTGAATGACCTGAAAAATGACGAATCTTTTAAGACCAATTGGATTTTTGTGCGACCAGCTGTTCGTTCACAGTGACCGCGCAAAGGTTTAGGAAAAACACTAAACTTTCGCGTCGAAAACGGCCGTTATGTGACCCAACCCCCAGACGCCCAGAATAAAACTACCTTTTTCATCTTCCCGGTAAACTACAGTCTAGAAATTTTAACCGTGAGTCGGGGATAGACCACATTGCAATATTCACTCGGTTTCTCATCTGTAAAATTGTTTAAATAATACCTTTTTGTAATAATACAAATTAAATTTTGATGATGAGCTATTGACTTGAAATTTTACAAATAGGTCAGAACTGGATCACAATGCAATATTCACTCGGTTTCTTGTCCGTAAAATTGTTTAAATAATACCTATTTGTTTAAACAAATTAAATTTTGATGATGAGCTAGATACTTGAAATTTTAAATATAGGTCAGAAATGGATGACATTTCAATATTCACTCGGTTTGTATGACACGGTATGAGTATGGTATGGTATATTATTGTATGTATGATTTGGTATAGTACAGTATGGTATGATAGGAAAGAAATTCGTATGGTATGGTATGAGTACGGTGAGAATATGGTATGGTGCCGATTTGCAATACAGTCTGGTATAGACAGAAGGGTGATCTGCACAAGGAAGATAATAAACCGTTGTGTCAAGAATTTGCAGAGTTTTTGGAATTTCTCTCATAAGGTTTGTTTCCACTTGTGTTTTCAAAACAGTATTTCCCTTTTATCGTCATTATTACTCCAACTAGTACTACTGTTGAAGAAGAAGTACACACCTATGTCCGAAGACAATTATGCCAGAAGTCAACCACCACCATTTCTCTATCTTATCATGGATGTTAAAATAACCTTCAGTTCTGTCCCCATTCTCTTTCCTACATGTTTCACAAATTCTTACTAATTACACTTTCAAACGTTCGCTAATTAATACGCGTTTTACTTTTATTCATTAAAACCTACAGGTTATGATGGCCCAGTGAAAATTCGCGACGTTCAAAAGTTCGTGCCGAAATTTTTCGAGTTTGTGCAGTGCTCCCCGGCGTTTTTTTGTGTTGCTTGGTTAGGCAGTTCGTCAAATTCGCGTAATTTAGTCGATCTGTTTGCAATGGCTGTTGCGAATTATCGTGTGGAGCCTCTCAACAATGAAAATTACGACACTTGGGTTTTACAGGCCCAAGCTGTGCTGATTAAGGCGGATGCGTGGAAATACGTAAGTGGCGAAGAACTATGTCCTGCAGAAACCGACGCAAATGCTGATGTTAGGAAAGCCTGGATAAAAAATGATCTTTCAGCAAGATCAGACATTGTTCTGATGGTGTCCCCTCAAGAACTTCGTCATATCAAATTGGGCTGTCCTACATCTAAGTCTGTGTGGGACAAATATAAAGAAATTTATGCCTCTCAAGGGCCTGCAAAAAAGGCCTACCTCCTGAAAAGACTCATTTTACACAAAATGAGTGACGTTGACTGTATGAGAGACCATGTCAACGAGTTTTTTGATACAATTGACAAACTTGCTGATATGGAAATATCTATACATGATGACCTGCAAGCAATCATGTTACTATACAGTTTGGGACCTTCATTTGAAAACTTTCGTGTGGCAATAGAGTCACGTGACACATTGCCAACTCCAAACCAATTGAAAATCAAACTCTTAGAAGAAGCTGAGGCTAGAAGCAGGGACTCCTCATCTCTTCACTCAGAGGAAGCCTTTAATGCTAAAAACAAGAAAAATCAATCAAAATTTAATTCTGATGCTAACGTCAAGAAGCAAAGCTGCGAAAGGTGTGGCAGAACTAACCACACTGCAGAGCAATGCTATGCTAGAACAAAGCTAAGGCCAACAGACTGTACTTTCTATTCAGAAGAGCTTTGCCTAACTTCAAAACAAGAAAGGCCCATCAGTGCACTTACATGGTGTCTTGATTCTGGCAGCACTTCACACGTGTGCAAGAATCATGAATTTTTCAATAAAATGTCAAATGTTTCGGTTGAAAATTCTCTCCAGCTTGCATCAAATGACCATAAAACATCAATTTCTGGTAAAGGACTCGTCACAGTGCAAATTAATGACACATTTGTTAAGCTACCTGATACCCTGTATGTTCCCGATCTTTCCATGAATCTATTATCCGTTGGAAAAATAACTGAAAAAGGGTACATGGTAAAATTTGACAAAAATAAGGCATGGATTTACAATGCTAATAACAAAGTGGTATTGACAGCCCAGAAACTAAATGGTCTATATTATGTAGAAGCAAACAAAGAAACTGAGACTGAACAAGCTAATTTAGCAACCACTTCCAACATTCAGGAGTGGCACGCTAAACTAGGCCATGTAAATGAAAATGACTTGAAACTTGCTTTAAATAAAAAATTGCTGAGTGGACTGACCTTCAATAAAAATGAACACTTGGGTGATTGTGAGGTCTGCGTTAAATCCAAAATGACGCGAGCTCCGTTTCCCACACGTGACAACCCAAAGAACCTGGATATACTTGAGATTATCCACTCCGATGTATGTGGACCCATGAAGATTGCAAGTCCAGGGGGAGCCAAATATTTTGTAACTTTCACTTGTGAAAAAACTCGCTACTCAAGAGTCTACTTTCTCAAGCAGAAGAACGAAGTCCTTCATTATTTTCAAATCTTCAGGAATGAAACAGAAAATTTTCAGAACAAACGAATTAAATTTCTTCACACGGATAATGGCAAAGGAGAATACGTGAATAACGACTTCAACAAATACCTCCAAGATAATGGCATTCAGCGTCGTCTCTCAGCCCCATACACGCCTCAACAGAATGGACTTGCTGAGCGCCTGAACAGGACCCTTCTGGAAAAAGCTAGATGCATGATGGTTCAATCCAATGCTCCGCAATTGCTTTGGGCAGAAGCGGTCAACACTGCAAATTATTTAAAAAACCGTTGCCCATCTCGCTCTCTAGATCATCTAACGCCTTATCAAGCTTGGACCAGTAAGACACCCTCTGTCAAACATCTCAATATCTTTGGAAGACAGGCCTTCATATTGGACAAGCAAGGAGGAGGAGGAAAATTTTTACCTCGGACCACAGAGGGTATCTTTGTGGGATATTCGGAAATCTCCAAGGCATACAGAATATGGATACCATCAAAACACAAAGTTGATATAAGCCGCGATGTGAAGATCATGAAACTTTTTCCAGAGAGTAAAAATAAAAATGCTATCACTGGCAATGTTTGTGGTGAGAAAACCTTCTGGCCACAATTACCAGAAATAACAACCAAGTCAAGCAATTCATCAACTTCTGTAACAACGCCTACACCTGTGGTAATAACTGATTATGCAGTTACTCCCACATCAAGAATAGAAGAAACAACAGAATTAAATCATGAAAGTCCTACAGATAACTCATCATATGAGCCATCTTCAGATGAATCAGGTACACCAAATCAAGGTGATATCATGCAACGCCCTCGACGCACCATTAGAAGACCACAATGGATGGATGACTTTGAAGATCCTGATGAAATTTCAAGTATTGTCTATGAAAAGAGTTTTCTGACTCATGATCAACTTTCAAAATGGCATGATGCTATCAAAAGTGAAATAATCTCTCACTTAAAAAATGACACTTGGAGCATTGAAAAGAAAAATCAAGGCCAAAATGTCATTGACTGCAAATTAGTACTGAAAGAAAAGTACAAAGCTGATGGAGCACTTGACAGAAAAAAGGCACGTCTTGTAGCCAGAGGCTTCAACCAACGACCAAACATTGACTTCACATATACCTATGCCCCAGTTGCTAAACTCAGTTCAGTTCGTTTATTGCTTGGAATAGCTGTTGAAAAGGACATGAAAGTTCATCAACTTGATGTATCTACAGCCTTTTTAAATGGAGATATTAAGGAAAATATCTATATGGAACCTCCTCCAGATCTTGAACAACACCTTGAAGACATTACTTCAGATAAAACTATTGATCACAAGCTGAAGGAGAAGGCTAAATCAATGCTTTCTAAATTAGAACAAATACCCATAGGACATCGAGTCTGTCACCTCAAGAAAGCCATTTATGGATTGAAGCAGGCTGGTAGACAGTGGTTTCAGAAACTGGACAACAAACTAAAAGAAATTGGTTTCAGTCCATCAGTTGCTGATCCTTGTATATACATTTCAAACAAAGGGGAAGACCTAATAGCTGTTTATGTGGATGACCTGATTTATGCCACTAAAGATGAAGATTCTTTTCAAAAGATAATGCAAGAGCTTCAGAGAACATTCGAAATGCGTGATCTTGGACCTATCAACTACTGTCTTGGAATTCAATTCAAACAACAAAATGGGATTCTGTCAGCTAATCAGTCACAATATATTGATGAAATGTTGAAAAGATTTAAAATGACCGACTGTAAACCAATTGGCACACCCATGGATCCAAAGACAAAGCTTGAAAAGACAACCATAAAGTATGAGGACAACCTGCCCTACCAAAACCTGATTGGCAGCCTAATGTTTCTGGCAGTTGCTACCAGACCAGACATCAGTTTTGTTGTCAGTTACTTAAGTCAATTCAATAACAGCTATGGACGAGAGCACTGGCTTGCAGCTAAGCGAGTGCTGCGTTATTTGCAAGGAACAAAGGACAGAGCACTTATTTTCTCCAAAACAGGTAAACCACTAATTGGCCTTAGTGATGCTGATTGGGGTTCCTGCACGGTTGATCGCAGATCCTACTCCGGTTATTGCTTTGTTTATGCTAATGCAGCCGTCAGCTGGTCATCAAGAAAACAAACTTCGGTTGCACTGAGTACAGCACATGCAGAATGTTATGCTTTAACTGAGGCGACTAAGGAGGCTATCCATCTCAGGCGGTTGATCTGTGACATGGGAGAACAACATGACAGGATCACCTTATTTTATGATAATCAAGCTGCTGAAAAGATAGTCTCAGACCCCATCACCAGCTCTAAATCCAAACATCTGGAAATTAAACAGCACTTTGTACGTGAAGTTATTGAAAGGGGTGACATCTCACTGAAGTACATGCCCACAGCTCAAATGACAGCCGATGTACTCACCAAAGCCTTGACGAAGCCAAGACACCACGAGCTTGTAAGCCGAATGGGACTGCTGCCACCGAGTCTTCGTGACACTTTGTGAGGGGGAGTGTTGAAGAAGAAGTACACACCTATGTCCGAAGACAATTATGCCAGAAGTCAACCACCACCATTTCTCTATCTTATCATGGATGTTAAAATAACCTTCAGTTCTGTCCCCATTCTCTTTCCTACATGTTTCACAAATTCTTACTAATTACACTTTCAAACGTTCGCTAATTAATACGCGTTTTACTTTTATTCATTAAAACCTACAACTACACTAGACTCCTCCTCCACCACAGGATTTCCCATATGGAGGATTATCCACAATGTCAGTTAATGTTATGTTATTGTAATACCTTACAATTATTATTAAAATGAAAAGTCCGCGTTAAAGTCAAAACCACGAATGAATCTATTGTTATAAAGTTTTATAATCTCAATAATTTATAACAGGAAACTCAACTCTTTTCTTCATTTTTACAACACAACAACGCTAAAACAACATTACATAATATGTTATGGTTTGCAACCTCATAACATCATTCCCCTTCCACGGCTACAAGTCGGTCAGCATGGACAACAATGCATCGCCCACGGGGCGTCTTGATTCTGAAGAACACGTCCGAAATCGCCTTTACAACAAGGCAAGGTCCAATCCACGGAGACTGGAGTTTTGGATATTGTCCAACGTGACGCACGGGATGATGACATCACACCCGGTCCCTTTTAGCGAATGTTCGAAGAAAATGTAGCTATTGTTCTCGGTCCAAAATTTTTAAAACTCGAATTTTCGAAAACTTTTCATAGCAAAATCCGTTCCAGACCATCCTGAATCCACTGCCAAGAGACACAAAAAATCATTTTTATATGTACCTATACAGGATGTACCTATATGTACCTATACATAATTATTATATGTACCTATACAGGATGTTCCTCAAGTAGTGGACCACCCTTCCTAACTCCGTTATTTTCGGGAAAATGAAAAAAAGCTTCTAAAGTAACCCCCCTTCATTTTTTTACAATGAATTCAAATATCTCATTCCTGCACTTTGCGCATGCGCAGAAACATGCGCAATCGACACGAACTTCGGTATTTCAAATGGGTACCCTAATTTTTTATCGCAGATTCAGATTCTACGTATAATTTCATGAACATCGATAAAAAACGGAATTTAATAAACTTAATAAAACGGAATTTTCCTTAAAAAAAAAATAAAAATAAAAATTCTTCTAAAATAAAATAAGAAATTACATAATCCGTTCAAACTGACGTCCATTGTCTTCTACACAGGCTTGCGCTCTTCTCACCCATTCGTCACCAATCGTCATCATTATTGCTGATACTACTGAATCCAGCGCCCGAGCCTATAAATATTGCGCGCTCGGCTACCGCTAGTCTGTCTCTTCACGCCATTCTGTCTGTCACATCGTTACTCTGCCTGGTTTCTGAATGAGTAATCTCACAAGTGTTAACCGTAACTTTGAACATTTCAAATGAATCAGTTTTTTTTTAAAGGGGTTATGTAACATTTTTGGCCATTTTCATGTTTTAGTAGTTTTGGGGCACCAAGGGAGGTGAAGGGTTTATATGTTTATAAAATAATCCTTTTTCTGAGTTATTGTACAAATCTTTCCATCTATTGCGGTAATATGAATTGATAAAGAAAATTAAATCTTCTTTAGGTATCCGCAAGTCTACAGATGCACCAGTAATCCCCCATGTTTTAACTAAACTGTCCACCTTTTCATTGTATCCAATACCGCAATGAGCTTTGATCCATTCAAAGTTAACTGATACGCCTACCTCTTTCAATTTCACCAATTCCTCAAGTATGACCCCGATCAAAGGATTGCGGGCTCTTCGGGTTCCACCTTTAAATAATTTAAGGACACTTAATGCATCGGAAAATAGTACCACGTCCGATATTCCAGTATCTGCAAGTGAAGAAGTTACATACCTACTTCAAAGCTAATAGAATAGCTATGATTTCTGCTGTGAAATTTGAGCATTCTGGAGCTAATTTAAACATTTCCTGGTGAGAGTTTGTGACATCCAAAACGGCGCAACCAACGATATCTTTATTTTTAGAGCCATCAGTGAAAAGTATTGTGTGCCTTGCCCATTGGTTGTCTAAATATTCTAAAAATACATTATTCATCAAGAAGGTGCTACATTCGATGGTTTAGGGTAACACACCACTTTGACCGGAAACCATAATGCGTCAAATGTATATTGGAATTGAGATGGGCGAGGGCCTGTCCACAGTGCATTCAGATTGCAATAATCTTGTGTGAGGCTATGTACAATGGGAGGGCATACCTTACGTATCCATTCCCTTTGAGTCAATACGTTGGTACTCAACTCTCAATTTCATTCAGAATCGGTGACTCTTGAGCTTTTAATCGTAATAAATATCGATCAGAGAGGATTGATCTACGCAAGTGAAGTGGTAGTTCTCCCACCTCCGCCAACAAAACATCGATAGGTGTTGTTGCCAGCAAGCCCAAGCAAGTCCTCAAGCACTTATATTGCAATCGTGAAATTTTTATTAGTAACATTTTTGTAACATTTTTTTGTAACATTTTTGGCCATTTTCATGTTTTAGTAGTTTTGGGAATTTCGTAGGAGCATAGAAAATTTTTGAAAAATCACAACATTCGAGGAAATGTCAGAATAAACGTTTTGTAAATGACTATAGCCAAAAATGGAATAATTTACAAGTTTTGAGGAACCGGGGAAGTTTTTTGCGTTTCCCCGAAAATTCGGAAATTGTTACATAACCCCTTTGAAAAAACCGATTCAAATGTTTAAGTCGTGTGAATAAAAATGATAGATATTTTTTTTTAAACTAAGTTTTACCAGCTCCCAGACTTAACTGGCGCAGTCAGTAGGACAGTCGTTAATTCTCCATCGAAAAGTGAATATTTTTGCGAGAACTGCCGTGCTTCGGTAGTGACGACATCGGTCCTACACCTCATCGGAAACAATAGATTGGAGTTTAGGTGAGTGCATATTGCGCTTTGATACGTTGGCTGTCCAGATCTAGGAGTGAAGAGAACTCCTTGGGATGACGGTAGCAGCGGCGTATTTGTAAGTACTTGTAAGGTATTTGTAAGATATGTAAGGAATGTATGTACTTGTAAGGTATGTACCTAATGGTATTTGTAAGGGGCCGCGGGAAGGGAAGCGTGTTTGCACCCTGAAACCAGAGATGGCGCTGAACATCACCGTCGCGAGATTTTTTGCCGCGTGATCGCTCATTTTATTTCCATCTTATCTGTTATCTTCACAGTTGCTTGTTATGTCACCTCTTATGCTCTATGTTCACCCCTCCGAAGTTGTGATTTCGTCCATCCCACGCGTTTTTTTTTTCCACTCCACCCTGTCCTCCTGCACTTCATTTCTCAACATCTACATTCTCGACAAAATTGTCGAGCTGTTGCCTAAATACCGATTGTTTCGTATGGGTATTTAGAACTAAATACAACTTTGTGTTTCCGCACCTTTTAAGTTAGTTCAGCGACGTTTTGGTTTCATCTCGTGATCTCTGGATCTTTTTGTACCCGAGCATGTCTCAATCGCCAAGGACAGAAATACAAGAGCCAGAAAAAAGACAGTTCCACATCGTCAAGTGCACTACGACAACTACTGCGTATTGAAGTAAGTATTTACACAACATTCCAATCAACTTAGAGCAATTTTAGATGGAACGCGTTTTTCCCGTTACGTAACTCACGGAAACTTCAGATGCTTTTCACCCAACAGTTACTTTTACTACCAATCGTTACTATATAGGGAAGTATAACTTCGTGCAGGGTGGGAACGACAACAAAAATCGTCATTTTTGTATTCTCTTTCATTTTATAGTAATGATATTGTAATATTGTATTGTTAATTTTAATCTTGTAATGTAAATTGTATTGTAAAATTTGTATCGTAAAATTGCATTGCAGATCATTTTAATTCTAAACAATATTTACAATATATTATATTGTAATTATGTATATTATGTATAATTATGTATTGTATAATATATTGTACATTACCGAAAATTCTTCTCTATTGGTACGTTTCGTGAACGCAGATACGTCTTATTCAGGCCATAAATTTTCTGAATCTACCTATCATAAAACGTACACCATTAAATTTTGAGGGGGCTTAAAAAAATCTTTTGTTTGGCCAATGGTTCATTATCAAAAATAATAAACCAAAATGGTATTGTAAGAAATTGTTTCATGTTTGCACCTGTTTTAGTAGCAATTCGAAAGTGATTTTTATTTCACAAAATGTTTGTAACTAAATAGACACGTTGTCAAGAGTAGGTACTTGATAGTAGTTCTTTACAGTCCACTACAGCACCTTTACTACAAAATGCGAGGATAAACTAAATAGGATTGTAATTGACAAAGGCTGTTTAATTATGTCATCAAGTAAATTACAACTATTACAAACAAAACAACAAGTAAAAACAAATGAATGAAGTATAATATACTTCCTTCATTTGTTTTTACTTGTTGTTTTGTTTGTAATTTTTGTTTTTACTTGTTTGTTTGTTTGTAATTTTCGTTTATTAAACATTAAAATTGTTTTGTTTATTAAACAAAAATAATAGAAAGTAATCTAATGTTCACACATTTGATGGAGTAAAAGCTGAGTAACATAACAATATTACTTATTATTATTATTATTTTTTTTTTTTAATATGAAAATGTCTTGAAAACTCATACGGTGGATACAGCTTTCGTACAAGTACGCAACCACGAGAGACATTTTATGTCTTTGCGCCCCCTTTCCCCTTCCTATAAAACCCCGTATTGTACTTTTGTTTGTGGATTGCAAAAACACGTTTAAAAAAAAAACAATATTTTTTTTATTCAAATAAATTTCAAAATACAGCTGATCTGGGATCGGTCAGTTGTGTTCAGAAGTCCCTCAAGGGCCCACATACCAAATCTCAGAATCGTGGGATCATTAGGGAAAAAACTGGATTCTAGAGCCACTCAGCTGATCTGGGATCGGCCAGTTGTGTTCAGAAGTCCCTCAAGGGCCCACATACCAAATCTCAGAATCGTGGGATCATTAGGGAAAAAACTGGATTCTAGAGCCACTCAGCTGATCTGGGATCGGTCAGTTGTGTTCAGGAGTCCCTCAAGGGCCTACATACATAATCTCAGAATCGTGGGATCATTAGGAAAAAAACTGGATTCTAGAGCCACTCAGCTGATCTGGGATCGGCCAGTTGTGTTCAGAAGTCCCTCAAGGGCCCACGTACCAAATCTCAGAATCGTGGGATCATTAGGGAAAAAACCGGATTCTAGAGCCACTCAGCTGATCTGGGATCGGCCAGTTGTGTTCAGAAGTCCCTCAAGGGTCCACATAACAAATCTCAGAATCGTGGGATCATTAGGGAAAAAACTGGATTCTAGAGCCACTCAGCTGATCTGGGATCGGTCAGTTGTGTTCAGAAGTCCCTCAAGAGCCCACATACCAAATCTCAGAATCGTGGGATCATTAGGGAAAAAACTGGATTCTAGAGCCACTCAGCTGATCTGGGATCGGTCAGTTGTGTTCAGAAGTCCCTCAAGGGCCTACATACCAAATCTCAGAATCGTGGGATCATTAGGGAAAAAACTGGATTCTAGAGCCACTCAGCTGATCTGGGATCGGTCAGTTATGTTCAGAAGTCCCTCAAGGGCCTACATACCAAATCTCAGAATCGTGGGATCATTAGGGAAAAAACTGGATTCTAGAGCCACTCAGCTGATCTGGGATCGGTCAGTTGTGTTCAGAAGTCCCTCAAGGATCATTAGGGAATCTCCGCGTAACACACACCGCGTAACACACTCCGCGTAACACACTCCGCGTAACGCACTCCGCGTTACACACTCCGCGTAACGATTTTTCATTTATGTGCCATAGTAAAGATATAAAATGTCAAAAAGTAAATAAATAAATTTTATTTTGGGGAACTGGTTTTGACGAAGCGAATCCGGAGTACTCCCACATTCGGTACCCTGACGGTCGGGAATCGACCGTATCCACACTTTTACATAAAAGTTTATTGAATACGGGGGAGTACGTCCTAACACAATTAACGAAAGTTGAATAAATGCTCTGTAATCATTCCTTGGCTGTTGGGTTTTCAATTGTTCTGTAAGAAAAATTGATATTTCATCTGAATTCCCTATTTTATGTCTAATATGTCTATCTTCAACGGCAGTTTAGTATTTTGTCTTTTCTAGCTTCGACCATCCAGTATATTTGAGTGGGGTTCAGTAGTTGTGCCTATTTTTCAATCAAAAGTTGATTTGAGAATAATTTCCAAATATGGTGGAGACATACTAGGTAAATAAAGAAGATTTTTCTCCAATAAAACGCAACTTTATTTTATTTTTATTTTTCAAATATAATCTTGATGAGGCATTTAATCTAATTGAGCTAAAACTTGCCAAATTTTATTTTCTAGACAAATAAGAGTAGCAAAATTAGGGGGTCCCCGGCATTAGGACAAAAATATTTGTTAACCTTATAGGTACCTTGTGACCACCCTATTGTACAGAGGAAAGTGGCCTAGACATACCTAACAACTTCACACATTTGAATAGAGTTCAGTTCAGACAACTTTTCAAAACCACCCTGAGCTTTTGCACGACCAATCTATCGTTCAGAATGAGGGCTCAATGGTGGAGCGTATCGAAAGTCGTCAACATGAGAGTGAATCATGCGGCAGTCTGTAGGGTCATTGTTCAAACTGGCCCAGCTGATTCGAACAGCACATGGTTATCAGGTTTCGAGTTGATTAATAATAAATAATAAACATAATTAATAATTGATTAATTATTGCCGACGTAGGTAGGTGGAATAAAAAAAGCCCCAGAATTATATTGGTACAAATTATTTGCAATTCGTTCATTCATCATCTCTACTAATGTTTTATCCATAATTGGGTGATCTAGACAGAGGGGTGATCTGTACAAAGAACATCATAAACCATTATGTCAAGAATTTGCGGTAAGTATTTTGATTCTGGTGCAGAATTTTGATTGTTGTCCTTAATATTATTTCCACTTTTCAGGTCTCTCCGAGAGGTATCATCAAAAGATTTCATCTACCAGGCATATCTGGATAACCAAGTGAAACTTAGAAACGAATAACACTTCTTGACGCCAAGTGTAAGTAGGTATGGTAGTTTTGAGAATGAAGAAACTATTATTTTCCTAACTTATAGATATTTTGTTCCATTCCAACCTCACTGTGATGTGACTAACAATTAACCCATTATTATCCTTCGAGCAAAGAAAACTACCGCAAAACTAACTCATGCTCGTTTTGTTTCAAATCACGTACGCCACATTCTCACCCAGGAGCCTACCGCCTTCAACGCTAGAACTCTGCAACATCCTCCAGATGGAACCATCAACCATCCTCGCCCACACGTTCAACGAACATCATCTCAGTGATAGTGACGAAGTGTAAAAAAGGGTTTCTTAACACTAGTTTAGGTAGGTAATTCCAATTGGTTTACAGCCACCAATTAATTTTCTCTTGTTAGGAACAGAGGAGGAGAGTCTAACCGAGTTCTGTTCAATCTTCTCCTCCTTCAGGACTAATACTCTCTCTGACTCAATGTTTTCGTGCTCCTCATCAATTGTTTCGGTTACCTACGCTTAAGAATTCTTTGATTGTTCTTACTGGTTGTTTGCACATCGGTTTGGATTTTTTCCTCTATTTTATCTGGTTTTTGACCTTATTTCTGATCTTTAGTCGATTTCCAGTTTTCTAAGCTTTTTAAATCCTTCAGACTTTAAAACTCTCAAATGATTTACAAAGAATTTTATGTCTCGAGTTATACAGATTACGAGGATAATTCTTCTTTTTGAATTTCGACGTGAATTACTATGTACGTGTAGGATCCTTCTTCTAGCTTAACATATAAAGAAGAGTCTGCATCACTTCTTCTAAAACCATTGTCAATTAACACACCATTAATTTTCTCATTCCAGGCTCGTGCTGCCTGTTTTAGACCTATAGACTTTTCTGAAGTTTACACACTAAATTCTTACTGTTTTGATTCTTGAAACCTTCAGGCTGAGTCATGTATATGTCTTCTTTAAGGTCTCCATTCAAGAATGCTGTTTTGACGTCAAACTGCTTCAGAAACAATTTCTTGGAAGCTGCTAAAGTGAGCAGTATTCTTACAGTGACGGGGTTTATTGTTGGTGCAAAAACCTCATCGTAATCTTCGCCATACTTCTGTAAAAACCCTTTTGCAACCAAACGCGCTTTGTAACGCTCCACTTTCCCATCATTCCCATATTTGACCTTGAATACCCATTTTGATCCCACAGCTTTCTTCATGAAATTCCTGACCCTGTTGATTCGTCCCCATGGCGCTGGATCCAAAATTACGGTGGGTTGGACAGTACTCAAGGGATCGTTATGAAATACTTCGAAATTGATAAATCATCGTTCGTATAACCAATTTCTTTCAATGCTGATATTACTTTCGCAGTGTATTCGGTTTTGCTCATAAATCTGACATCACTTGATGTGACAAATTTCTTTTCATCTGGCAGCCAAACTCTATACCCTTTCGAACTATTTGGGTAACCAACGAAAACTCCCGATTTACCCCGTGGGTCGTACTTCCCTCTACTGGGGTCTTTGTTTAAAACATAAACTTTACTCCCAAATTGTTGGAAATAAGCTACTACTGGTGTCTTTCCAGTCCAATAAGTATACGGAAGTTCACCATTCAAAGCATCTGATGGACACCTGTTGCGAATATGTGCCGCTGTGGATATAGCTTCGGCCCAAAACATCTGTGGAAGGCTTGATTAAATGAGGAAACTTCTTGCCATGTCGTTCAGAGTACGGTTTTGCCTTTCAGCTACTCCGTTCTGCTGTGGGGTTCTTGCACAAGTAAACCTTCTCTGTATCCCACATTAGTCTAAAAATGTATTAAATTCATGATTGTCATACTCTCGACCATTATCGCTCTGCAAAAACTTGATTTTTCTACCTGTCATATTTTCTACCATGTTTTTGTAGTTTTTAAACGCGTTTAATGCATCATTCTTATTCCTCAAGAATCTCACTTCTGTCCATCTAGAAAAATCGTCTATAAACGTTATGAAATATCGCGACTTACCGAAAGATTGAATTCTCATTGGCCCGCATAAGTCAGTGTGAACCACCTCCAGTAGTCCTGAAGATCTCCCTCCTTCACTTTGTGGATATGACCTGCGCGTTAGTTTTGCTTGAATGCAAGTCTCACATTGATGAACGATTTTGTTAGGGTTTGCCCGTATACCTCTTGCTAATCTTTCTCTGATAAGTCGTCTCAAGTCTTTGAAATTTAAATGACCGAATTTCCTATGCCATGTCAAAAGAAGAAATTGTTCTGACACCCTTTGAACACTTTCTTTTTTTCTGGTGCTGGCGTAGGTAGTACAAACCATTGTTACGATCAGCAGTTAACTTCGTTAATCCTTCACCATCTTGAACGATAGCAGTGTCTTTATCAAATATTATTCTGTAACCTTTGTCGGTTATTTTCTCCACTGAAATGAGATTCGTTCTTAACTCAGGCGCAAATAGAGTTTCCGATAAGGAAAGCTTATTATGGCCATCATTTATAGGTATGATAGCAGTCCCAATGCCTTTCGAGGATGCATGTAAGTCGTTTGCGAGGCTGACACTTCTTCCACGGTCAGGTCTTCGGTCAGCAAGGATACTCAACTCGTTTGTCATATGCGACGTACATCCACTATCGAGACACCAACGTATATCTGTTGACTGGAAGTTGCTGGACTCATGGATCAGTAGCCCGAAATCTCCATTATTTTCGCAAACAACTGCAGACTCCTCTTGGTGCCTTGGATATGTTCTTCTCTCTGGACAGAATCGAGATATGTGTCCAGATTTGCTACAATTGAAACATGGTCTATTTGAGCGGAACTGCGGTTTCCGTGCATCTGTTGAATCTGTCAATTTTTCCCGATACTGTTGCGGTGGCTGACTCTTCCCTAGAAAAGCATTATGCTCATCCGTGTCAGTGTAATTCTCTTTCCGTGCCTCACTGCCTCAACAATTTTTATTTTTAGAGTCTGGGGTGATGGTAGTGTATCTCTGGTCTCAATGGCGATTCGAAAATTTTCAAAATCGTGGGGTAGAGAGTACAAGAGCATGATAGTAAGAAGATCTTCATTTATTACAATATCCATGTTCTCAAGTTTGTCAACCACGTCAAAAAAATCATTCAAATGATCTCTTACACTATCTCCAGTTTTCATCCTTTTCAACACTAAATTTTTCAGCAAAGATGCTTTCCTAGCCCTTTTGATTCATAAATTGAACTCAATTTGTCCCAAACATCCTTGGAAGATTTGCAACCTTTGACCTGCTTCAACTCTCCAGAGCTGATTGCGAGTATTATGTCAGCTTTCGCTTTGCCGTCCGCAAGTTCCCATTCTTTAGCCCTCACTTCTTCTGTCGGCTTCACAATGTCTCCAGTGACGTAACCAAAAATATCATTCTTGGTTAATAATGCTTCAATGTGCATCTTCCAAGTATCATAATTCTCCCGCCCCAGCGGTTCAATTTTAAGTAGGTATACTAGAACACGTTTTCGTTTTCTTTCTAACTTAAGTCTCATAATCATTGTTG
The DNA here is from genome assembly GCA_963920205.1 of Stenodema calcarata. Lineage (NCBI taxonomy): Eukaryota > Metazoa > Arthropoda > Insecta > Hemiptera > Miridae > Stenodema > Stenodema calcarata. The sequence goes on from OY986054.1 coordinate 134,247, forward strand.
AGAATTAAGAACAACAATTCACATTGAAAACTTAAACTTTAATGAAACACCTGTTTTCAGTAACTACAAGGATTGGTTGATGTTGAACTAATATTGTAGACAACAATATCTCAACAATACATTTTCGAAAATTCGAGTTTTAAAAATTTTAGACCGAGAACAATAGCTACATTTTCTTAGAAAATTCGCTAAAAGTCATGAAACTAGCAAAATTAGCGACTCCAGACCTGACTCATTATAAACGCAGATGACACAAACCTATCATTGAGATTTGAGGACGAGAAAAAATATCAGTAGATATTCTCCAGAGAAAACCAAGCGCTTTATTCCTGATAATCACAGACTTTTGGGATCACAGATTTGTGAGCTAATCCTAAATCTCACAAAAAAAAAACGGTATGTTGGTACCTAAATTCATTTTGCTAGCTTTCGTTGTCCACGGGACTCTTGCCGCAACAGACCACTCTTTTCGTTGATCTCGCAACTCGGGCACAAAAATGGAAAGTTTATTGCTATCCGATGTATTGCCGCATCAGTAACAAGTTTTGATCCCATCATGGCGCGCGGAGATTTTAATAGCTCATTTCCGCACAGAAAAGAAGGCAATTGGATGAAAAACAACGTGTAAAGCTGAATTTAGGAACGAGACCAATAATTGGAAGGATGGTAGAAGGGAGTTTCTCTGATCTGTTAGGAGCGGCGGGGCGGGAGGAAAAACAGCATGTCATTACCAGTCTTTCTTTTTAGGGGAGGAAGGAAACAAAATTAGGGGAGAGGGGTGTAGAAAAATACGGATAGAAAGAGACAGTTTAGTTTTACGGAAATAAAGAAAAACCTTGAATGGAAATGAAAATAAATAACAACTCATTCTCAGGGTAAGAAAACTAAGAGACAATATCCACGGTAGGAATATCGGAAACACTACTTGAAAATGAGCTCTTTATTATCTCCCTTCAAGAACAGTCTTTGTATTATGGGTTCCTATTTATGGGCGCCTGCCCAAAATGTCAGGAGCAATATTTGCTCCTTTATTTAATAATGGTAATAACATTATTTAATAATGCTGAAAATGATGTCTGCATTAAGATTTAGCCCATGAAGGGAATCATCATTGCTAGTGTCGTACCTATCATGCGATATTGCTAGCCCATTGCTAAGTACGCGTTCTCCTTAGTTTCCCATGTGTTCCATTCTAAGCTACCGAACTCTCGTTCATTATCTTCTCGTTTATTCGATTAAAGCCTTATGTTCAAGAGGTATTATTTATGACAACTAGGTGTTGTATAAAAGAAGAAACCTTTTTGCAGAACTAAGGCTTTAATCAACTTGAAACCGAAACATTGGAAGAAAACAATCATAGAATAAAAGGAAACTCTATATTATAGAGTCTATACTACCGTTTGAATGAAGAACGTCTCACCTCAAAAACTCTGCAAATTCTTGACACAAGGGTTCATTATCTTCTTTGTACAGATCACCCTTCTGTCTAGATCACTAGGTCTAAATGTCTAGATCCTAAATGTTAGATTAATTATTATTATCAATTATCACTAATTATTAACAATTTTATCAAGTACCTAGTGAAAATTATTATAATTTATTGTTAGGTATTAATCATTCGTATTTATTATTAATAATAATTATTATTAATTATGATTAACTAATACGATATAATTCTGGGGTTTTTAATACTACGTCGGTAATAAAGTTTCTATAAAAGAAGTACCTACCAACAAACATTCGAAATTACCTTCATTTCCGTAGCACGAAACGCACCTCAGAACAAAAAACTCGCCACTATATCACTTAAGCCATATGATGTTCCAAAGAGCTTGTTAGTATGAAAATGGACCTGTATTTCAACAGTTTGAGTCACGATCGTGTTGTGAGGCACAATCTTTGAGCCGTCATTGTGAACGAACGGCTGGTCGTACAAAGCTGCGGATGGTCTTAAAAAATTCTACGGAACAAACTCTATCTAAATATGAAATAAAAAACATACCGTTTGATGGGAATTTTCCGAGATATGAAATTTTCAAAATTTCAAAATTCGTTTTGAACCCCTTCCCCTTGACCTAGGGTTATGAAAAGTTTCGAGGACCATTGTGGGGTTGGTCGAAACCCATAAAAAAAATTTCGTAATTTTAACTCAACGCTAACTGGGCAAAGTGGCGCGGACGGCGTACGGCGGACGGCGGACGGCGGACGGCGGACGGCGGACGGCGTACGGCGTACGGCGGACGGACGGATTTTTTTTTATTCGATTTTCTGAATCTACGTATCTTGAAACGTAAACCAACAAATTTTGAGGGGGGGTTAAAAAAATTTTTTCTTTGGGCGATTCCAATGGTTCATTATCGAAGATAATAAACCAAAAGTGCGGTTTTCAGAAATGAGCTTCAAAGTTCTCAGTATGAACTTTGCTATAACTTCACTCCTGAACATTATTACGACCCAGGTTTTTGGGGGTACGTCGATAGAAACTCAAATGGACATACACCAGTTCTGACCTATATTTCAAAGTGTCAAGTCAAAATTTCAAGTGTCTAGCTCATCATCAAAATTTAATTTGTATTATTACAAAAAGGTATTATTTAAACAATTTTACAGATGAGAAACCGAGTGAATGTCGTCAATCCCCGACTCATGGTAAAAATGACCAGTCTGTAGTTTACCGGGAAGATGAAAAAAATGTAGTTTTATGTTGGGCGGCTGGGGGGCTAACCGACCTAACGGCCGTTTTAGACGCGAAGTTTAGTGTTTCTCCTAAACCTTTGCGCGCTCACTGTGAACGAACGGCTGGTCGTACAAAAATCCACTTGGTCTTTTACAATTTGTAATTTTTCAGGGCATTTAAAAGTGAACTAAAAACTATACCATTTCATCTGAATTTTTAGAGATAGGTATGACATTGTCGAAATTTCAAAGTTCGTTTTGAACCCCTTCCCTTTGAGCTAGGGTTATGAAAAGTTTCGAGGATCATTGTGGGGCTGGTTGAACCCAGAAACCGAATTTCGCAATTTTAACTCAACGCTAACTGGGCAAAGTGCCGCGTACGGCGGACGGACGGATTTTTTTTTTTTTAATTCGATTTTCTGAATCTACGTACTTATCTTGAAACTTAAACCAACAAATTTTGAGGGGGGGTTAAACATTTTTTTCTTTGAGCGATTCCATTATCGAAGATACCTAATACACCAAAAGGCAGCTCGGATAAAGGAAGAATTAGCGCTCGCCTTACATGAAGCGAAATGGATAAGTATGCTATTGCATAGAAACCCGGTAATTACTCATCAGACGACATCACGTTCGTTCGATTTTCCGGCGAACACTGTGGATCGTTGGAGAAGCACTCTTGTTCGCAACCCCGTCACCATGTCTCGGGAAGCGCCATTTGTTCGCAAACATAGTGAATACGCGCTAACTCTTTTGACTAGTTTGTTATAAAACTGAAGTAAGGCTATTTTCTCTGGTAACAGGTCACAAACATACTTTCAAGAAAAGGAGCATTGCCAACATAGGTACATACTACAAAAAATATCCATCCGAGTTTCTAACCTTCATAAAGTATTTAAAGTAAGAAAATCATCTCATTCCCACAACGAAAAACCTGTGACCAGAATTAGGAAAAATAAAAACTCTGCAAATTCTTGACACAACGGTTTATTATCTTCTTTGTACAGATCACACTTCTGTCTCGATTACTGAATGATAGATTAATTATTATTATGAATTATCATTAATTATTAATAATTATTATTCGTAACCATAATTTTTATTATTGGTTATTAATAATGTTTATGCTTCATTATTAATAATAATTATTAAATATTATTCATTAACTCGATATTTGAAAACCATGTGCTGTTTGAATCAGCAGGCCCAGTTTGAAAATGGACCCGACTGGCTGCCTTACGATTCACTCTTATGCTGATGATTTTCGATCTGCTCCAAATTTGAGCCGTCATTGTGAACGAACGGGGCTGGTCGTACAAAGCTGTGGATGGTCTTAAAAAATTGTAAAAAATAAACTCTATCTAAATAATATGAAATAAAAACCGAGTGAATATTGAAATGTCATCCATTTCTGACCTATATTTAAAATTTCAAGTATCTAGCTCATCATCAAAATTTAATTTGTTTAAAAAAATAGGTATTATTTAAACAATTTTACAGACAAGAAACCGAGTGAATATTGCATTGTGATCCAGTTCTGACCTATTTTTAAAATTTCAAGTCAATAGCTCATCATCAAAATTTAATTTGTATTATTACAAAAAGGTATTATTTAAACAATTTTACAGATGAGAAACCGGGTAAATATTGCAATGTGGTCTATCCCCAACTCACGGTTAAAATTTCTACACTGTAGTTTACCGGGAAGATGAAAAAAGGTAGTTTTATTCTGGGCGTCTGGGGGTTGGGTCACATAACGGCCGTTTTCGACGCGAAGTTTAGTGTTTTTCCTAAACCTTTGCGCGCCCACTGTGAACGAACGGCTGGTCGCACAAAAATCCAATTGGTCTTAAAAGATTCGTAATTTTTCAGGTCATTGAAAAGTGAACTGAAAAGTACACCGTTTCATGAGAATTTTTAGAGATATGACATTGTCGAAATTTCAAAGTTCGTTTTGAACCCCTTCCCCTTGACCTAGGGTTATGAAAAGTTTCGAGGATCATTGTGGGGCTGGTCCAAACCCAGAAACCAAATTTCGTAATATTAGCTCAACGCTAACTGGGCAAAGTGCCACGGACGGCGGACGGCGTACGGCGGACGGACGGATTTTGGTTTATTATCTTCGATAATGAACCATTGGAATCGCCCAAAGAAAAATTTTTTTTAACCCCCCCTCAAAATTTGTTGTTTTACGTTTCAAGATACGTAGATTCAGAAAATCGAATAAAAAACTCTGCAAATTCTTGACACAACGGTTTATTATCTTCCTTGTGCAGATCACCCTTCTGTCTATACCAGACTGTATTGCAAATCGGCACCATACCATATTCTCACCGTACTCATACCATACCATACGAATTTCTTTCCTATCATACCATACTGTATTATACCAAGTCATACATACAATAATATACCATACCATACTCATACCATGTCATACAAACCGAGTGAATAATGAAATGTCATCCATTTCAGACCTATATTTAAAATATCAAGTATCTAGCTCATCATCAACATTTAATTTGTTTAAACAAATAGGTATTATTTAAACAATTTTACAGACAAGAAACCGAGTGAATATTGCATTGTGATCCAGTTCTGACCTATTTTTAAAATTTCAAGTCAATAGCTCATCATCAAAATTTAATTTGTATTATTACAAAAAGGTATTATTTAAACAATTTTACAGATGAGAAACCGAGTGAATATTGCAATGTGGTCTATCCCCGACTCACGGTTAAAATTTCTAGACTGTAGTTTACCGGGAAGATGAAAAAAGGTAGTTTTATTCTGGGCGTCTGAGGGTTGGGTCACATAACGGCCGTTTTCGACGCGAAAGTTTAGTGTTTTTCCTAAACCTTTGCGCGGTCACTGTGGACGAACGGCTGGTCGCAAAAAAATCCAATTGGTCTTAAAAGATTCGTAATTTTTCAGATCATTCAAAAATGAACTAAAAATTACACCGTTTCATGAGAATTTTTAGAGATATGACATTGTCGAAATTTCAAAGTTCGTTTTGAACCCCTTCCCCTTGACCTAGGGTTATGAAAAGTTTCGAGGATCATTGTGGGGCTGGTCCAAACCTAGAAACCAAATTTTGTAATTTTAGCTCAACGCTAACTGGGCAAAGTGGCACGGACGGCGTACGGCGTACGGGGGACGGCGTACGGCGTACGGCGTACGGGTGACGGACGGATTTTTTTTTATTCGATTTTCTGAATCTACGTATCTTGAAACGTAAACCAACAAATTTTGAGGGGGGGTTAAAAAAATTTTTTCTTTGGGCGATTCCAATGGTTCATTATCGAAGATAATAAACCAAAATGTAGACTTCATAAACCAAAATATCGACAAAATTCTTGACACAACGGTTCATTATCTTCTTTGTACAGATCACCCTTCTGTCTAGATCACTAGGTCTAAATGTCTAGATCCTAAATGTTAGATTAATAATTAATCTAACATTTAGGATCTAGACATCATTATAATTATTGATAATAATTATTATTATTATCAATTATCACTAATTATTAACAATTTTATCAATTACCTAGTGAAAATTATTATAATTTATTGTTAGGTATTAATAATTCGTATTTATTATTAATAATAATTATTATTAATTATGATTAATTAATACGATATAATTCTGGGGGTTTTAATACTACGTCGGTAATAATAATTATTAATTATTATTAGAAAAATTATTTTTCTATAAAAGAAGTACCTACCAACAAACATTCGAAATTACCTTCATTTCCGTAGCACGAAACGCACCTCAGAACAACAAACTCGACATCACTTAAGCCATATGATGTTCCAAAGAGCTTGTTAGTATGAAAATGGACCTGTATTTCAACAGTTTGATTACATTTCAATATTCACTGGGTTTGTATGACATGGTATGAGTATGGTATGGTATATTATTGTATGTATGATTTGGTATAATACAGTATGGTATGATAGGAAAGAAATTCATATGGTATGAGTACGGTGAGAATATGGTATGGTGCCGATTTGCAATACAGTCTGGTATAGAAAGAAGGGTGATCTGCACAAGGAAGATAATAAACCGTTGTGTCAAGAATTTGCAGAGTTTTTCAGCTATCTCCTCCAATTTTTCCGACATCGTTCAGGTGGTAGGATATCACGTCAGTACACAGCGAAGGTCCCGGACCAAGCTGGCTACGTAATCACTTTTCTCCATACAATGTTTAATTAACGCTCCGAGAAAACGAACCTTTCGCCACGGCGGTCGGACAACAATAATAATTAATGATAATTCGTAATAATAATTGATCTATCATTTAGGGATCTAGACAGAAGGGGTATCTGTATAAAGAAGATAATAAACCGTTGTGTCAAGAATTTGCAGAGTTTTTATACGATTTTCTGAATCTACGTATCTTGAAACGTAAACCCTCAAATTTTGAGGAGGGGTTGAAACCTTTTTTCCTTGGGCGATTCCAATGGTTCATTATCGAAGATAATAAACCAAAAGCTGTCGGCCTCATCTGTTGAGGACGAAAGCCAACAGGTCCCACCGACAGCAACTTCCACCTCCCCGCCAAGACACAGTGCAGGCGGTGGGCAGCAGCAGTCTTTTATTTGGTGATGGAAGTGATGGCCCCGGGGGGGGGTGGGGGGGTCCCCACCTGTGAGTGGGTTGAGTTAGGACTGACTGGTATTGCAAAGGTGGTGGTAGCGGGAAAGCGGAGTGGGAGGGGGTTGGGTGGGTTAGAACCAAGGATGTATTATTCAAAGCCAGTATCGATCAAAGTTCGACCCACCTGCCAACGTTAGCCACTGGCCCCCTCCCTCCAACCCGCCGCCGCCGCTACCACCATCTGAAGGTATTTTTACTTTTGCCGACTCTAAACTTGGAATTTCTTCTTTCATGTCGAGCTGGTTTATACGCCCCCACCGCCCTCACTGCCCCACTCACAACCGTCACACCATCACTCATATGACACCAAATTCTTTTCTGTCTCTCATCTCCTGTCCCATTCATCCATTATATGATATAATTTATATCTATATCCTATGATTCCCATCAGAACGAAGTGGTCTCCTTTATATCGAAGAATCTCTCTAATCTATTAATAGATCAGAGAGATTAATCAGCATAAAGGAGAACAATTAAGTAGGTAACACATCATCAGATCGAAGGGGTCGCTGTTTCAAAATTCGTTTTGAACCCTTCCCCTTGACCAAGGGTTATGAAAAGTTTCGAAACTTGCCACGACCCTAGGTTAAGGGGAAGGAGTTCAATACGAACTTTGAATATTTCATAACTCGAAAAATTCAAATGAAACGGTATAGTTTTCAGTTCACATTTAGATACAGTTTATTTGTTAGAATTTTTTAAGACCATCCGCAGCTTTGTACGACCAGCCGTTCGTTCACAGTGAGGTCTCAAAGTTGGAGCATTTCAAATTATGTCAACATGAGGGTGAATCATGCGACAGTCTATCGGGTCAATGTTCATACTGGCCCAGCTGAGTCGAACATCACATGGTTTCCAGATATCGAAGGGTTGTAGGCAGTGGCGGCTCGTCCATAAGGCCACCTTGGCCCTCGCCCCACCCAAAAATTTGCAAAGGAAAACAGAAAAAACATAGAACAAGGAGAAAAAAATCTTACCTACTACTACCCACCATGGAAGAAGGGAGATCTCCCTTCTTCCATGACTACCCACTTCCACTGAGCTCTTGCAGGCGGGCGGCTATTTCGTCTGACTTCGATAGAAGTCGTGGCCACAACGCATTTTGTTTCGATTTATCGATTAAAAAAGTCGATTATCGGATCGACCAGAAGTGCCCCAGTCTCAATGTTGAAGGTATAGGCGCTTCGTGGGGTGGGGGAAGGCACCCTGTGTTCCGCAATAGGGGCCATTCCGGGCGGTGGCCAAAATATCGAATCAAGTTGAACGCCGAAAACAATCGATCGTTGAATCGTTCCTTGTCAAGGAAGAAGGGAGTTTCATTCCTCCATGCTTTCTTCCATGTTCGATAAGAATGATATCAAAACGTTGCCTGACGTTATAATATATTATTTTGAATGCATTGACTGGTGGTTTTTAGCTTCGTATTTACTCATCATAGTAAAAGTGAATTATTGTCTCCATAATATTAATCAACTAAACATTGAAATTTAATATCTCACGTGCAACGCGTGAACGCTTTGCTAGTCGTCAAGACTGAATGGATCACTATTCGCCCAAGGGAATCTCATTTGTTGATTTCTACATTCTGTAAGTTAATAACAGTTAATAACCGTTAATAACAGTAATATACATAATATTATTATGTAGCTCAGCCAACCGTTGAGAATACTGTTTTATTTGTTATCCCTGAAACTGATGGTGACTTCGTTGACTCGAGCTTTGTTTGAGCTAACCAACGAACTCTAAAAGCTAGTTGAAATCAATCTTGCTGTTCTGTGACCGTTCAAAATGTTTTGATACGATTGGATAAGAAAACGTATGTGCAATCTGGGCATAAGAGGACATTTTTAGAGGGGGTTTTCAAGGTACCACTCGGCTAGGAAGCAGATGGTCGCGATTGCTAATTTTTAAAAACCCCAGTAATAGAAACTCCAATAATATAATTTTTTGACTACCTTTATAATGTACTCTTTGAATAGTACTCGTACAGTCACAATTTCTCTTTTATTCTTCCTATCATTTTGAAGATAATTATTTGGGTGGGTAGGTGGGATTGCCTTGCAGCCACCTCCTCGTCGGTAATCCTGGATACTGGTCAGTAACCTTCCCTCTCCTCAAGAGAACTCTTTGGAGAACGATGTTTCCTGACTTGCTAAGAGCTGCATACCACTAATTATGAAGCAGTTTAGCTGTAAGGGTAGTTTGAGTTAAGTTCCTATAGTGAGTACCTAATAGGTAGGTATGCACCTAAATATTGCCCTGGTGCCCCACCAGTTTCTGAGCCCACGAGCCGCCCCTGGTTGTAGGAGGTTTGTTGTAAATAAAACGGGGGAGAATTCTTTCAGAGCGTTCGGCTTTAATAAGCCATCTTCAGGGGTAGGTATTTTTTCCTCGACCCAGTCTCTGTTTCTTTCAGAATAAACCATTCGTCAGGTTTATTTTGTTTTCAACAACAAAATACTGGAAGTTCTAGATTCAATGGTTATTTTCAAGACAATTTTTCCATCGCAGACCTGTGCTATAGAATAATTAACAATTATTGTTAAACATGATTTATAGAGGAATATGATTTAAATCCGTTATAGCGTAATCTGAATAGCCCCTCTCCCAATAAAAAACGGAGGTATAGAGTGAGAGAGTCTATTTCCACGAAAATAATGAGTACAATTCGTAGAAATAGACTCTCTCACTCTATACCTCCGTTTTTTATTGAAATGGGTTTCCGCAACCTCGTCGCGAGTGATCTAATTCGTAGCCCCTCTCCCCCCAGTTGTGCCTCCTACTCTTTCTTCTCCCCCTATTCAGTAGAACACTTTCACCTCCCCTTACAAATTCGGAAGAGGATCGCGAAGATCATCCTCATTCTGTCTAGTATAATTATAGACACTTCGGTTGTAAATAGATCGGTTTAAAGGGAAACCTTTAACCCCCTCCTTCATCGCCACCACCCTTTTTACTCCCCTTTCCATCCCACGATCCTTTAAGGAAATCGATTGGAACTCTGACTTGTGACAGAAGAATTATGGAGGTGGGTCCTCAACTTCTGCAATAATTCAAACACTCATAGCCCCCTCTCCGCGACACCGTACAACTCTTCATCCATCTCTCTCGTTTGGATTATCCATCTTTCCACCCTTCCCACTCACCCGCACTCAAACCACTCGGAATCGTAGTCGTCCAATAATCAATCCACGGTGACGTCACGATTTGGCGTTCGAACCGATTAGAGCTATTTCCAACCTCTCATCCACTCACACCAGCCCACACATTCATGTAAACACTTGTCAGTTTATGCAATTTTGCTTTGTTGATTCAGGCTTGAGAGCTTCGAACAATAACATTTACCTAGCGGGAAAATATATAGTCACTTGATGTTGATTATCGCTCGGAAATGGTGTCCACCTGACTCCGATTGTATTGATTGGACAAAGTGAAAGTTTGCGTGATGTAATGATTGGGGATGCGTTTTACGTGGACGTTAGGTTCAAGCATCGGAAAAATTACAACAGAGAAATCAAGTAGGTCTAAGAAAAGAAATGAAGATTTATCTTTCAAACTCAATTTGTTAGGTACCAACGAAATTTAATTTATCGGAATGGTGCAGTTTTCCGTTCACATTAGAACAGATCATGATTCGAACTATTTTTAAGACCAACCACAGCTAAAATAGGTAATAATAATCTTTATTGGTATATAGGACAGTTTTGGTCCCACCTCGCATACCAATTTATAGTGAAACATGCAAGAGACATTTGACAGAAAACTAACAAGAGAGCATGAAGGGCATGAAAGAGAGCCTGATGGCACCTAAAGAGCCTGAAGGGCATCAGAGAGAGCCTGAAGGGCAAACAATCAAAAGAGGAATGTGGAGACTATGAATAGACCGAGGGTTCGAAGGTAGAGCCCATTGAAAACAAAAACTCTGCAAATTCTTGACACAACGGTTCATTACCACTGAGAATAGAATATACTCTATATTCTATTCTATACTCTATAGTATATTCTATTCTCAGTGTTCATTACCTATCTTCTCTGTACAGATCACCCTTCTGTCTAGATCACTAGGTCTAAATGTCTGGATCCTAAATGTTAGACTGATTATTATTAGGAATTATCCCAGAATTCATCTGGGGAGGTTTATGAAAAATCCGCATTTAAATCTGTCCATCCGTTGAAACGCTATAAATGAAATACTACTAAAAAACGTGTTAGAATCACTTCTATGAGGACGTTTATGCTTATAACTTTTGAACGGTTGAACGTAAATCCGATTGAAAGTAGTCTCTGGATTCAGCTCGACGAGTACTTTCAAGTGGTACTTCAATCAGGATGTTAGTGGGAGGGGGCGGGGTGCAGGTTGTGAGGGGGGGGGTCTACAGGCATTCAAAACTACTTGACCAGTTGGAGTGCAACTTTGGGAATTTGTGTGTGTAGAAACATTGAGGAACGTTTCTAAACAGGTAGGGTGGGTCAATAGTATGAGGGGAGGGGGGGGGGGGGTTAGAGGCAGTTATGGTAGGGGGAGGGGGGGGTACTACCGGGATTTCAAAACTACTTGACCAATCTGAATGAAACTTCGGGAATATGTTGAGTGAACATTGGGTTTCTGACCAATTTAGGAGGGCGGGTACAGGTTGTGTGTGTGGGGGGGAGAGGGGTTACCGGCAATCCAAAAACTACTTGACGAATTGGAGTGAAACTTTGAAATTGGGGAAGGTTTCTGACCAGGTAGGGAGAGACCTCAGTAAGTTGCCAGTAAGTGTGTCAGTAAGGGGGGGGGGGGGGTGAATGTTTCAGGGATTTCAAAACTACTTGACCAATCTGAATGAAACTTAGGGAAAATGTTGAGTGAACAAGGGGGCCTGTCCTAAAGGGGGTGTCTGTTCTACCGTTGCGAAGCGCGGGTACACAGCTAGTTATTAATAATTTTCAAACAGCTCGTTAGTATGAAAATTGACCTGTATTTCAAGCGTTTGATTCACGATCGTGTTGACAGGCTCAACCTTTGAACCGTCATTGTGAACGAACGGCTGGTCGTACAAAGCTGTGGATGGTCTTAAAAAATTCTTAGGAATAAACTCTATCTAAATATGAAATAAAAAACATACCCTTATTAAAACATTGGTCATCAATATTTTTCTTTCAGAATGTGGATGAGATGGTTGATCTGCCACTCTTACCTGTCGCTTTACGGATTATGTCTCTTACATGTCCTTTTACAAACCCTTATAATCTTAAATACGTACCAAAAATATTATTCGACTGTCTCACGGGAAGGAAGAATTTAAAATTTTCATATTTCGGCTTCTCTATAAACCCAACCCCTATGCATCGGATCCGGAAGTGAACCCCCCTATGTCCTTCCCCGGTCACAGAAACATTTAAATACTTACGGGAGAAAAGTTCGATCTATTGAGCCGTTTTTGCGTGATTGAAGGACAGACAAACAGACAGACACCAAATTCAAAATCCGCATGGTTCGACTCCATTTCACGCGAAACGAATAACTGTAGTGAAATTTTTCGAAAGTACCCAAGGAACACGAAAATTGTCTCTAAATTGAGTTATATAGATTTTATGCGTTTACTCTTAACTTTTCCTTTTTGCTTAGGTAGGTAATCTAAGAGAAAAAGAATCCACTTATGTTTGCAACAACAAGAAATTCGACGCCTGTACCCATTCCTCACAGAAATTGTACATCTGGTTATTAGGCCTCGTCGCCCCGTCCACAGGAGGGAATGCTCGGAGTTTTTTGTTCGGTTCGTGGTCGGTTCGCGCTCGTGCTCGCCCCTGTGGACGCGGTTAGACACTTGTGACCAAACCTCGCCAGATGCATAAATAAATTTGTTAATCAATCAATCAATCCCTGCCCCTCACCACCCTCGCAACAACTGCTTTAATTTAAATTGTGGGTGAATGTAGGGGGTGGAGTGTGGGGTTGGGTGAGAAGGAGGAAAGCTGGCAGGTGTGGTGGTTGCTGAGGGGGAGGTGGAGGAGTTGTATCTTAATCATTATGTTCACTCCCCCTCACCACCACTGCTTCAATTTAAATTGTGACGAATGTGAATGTGGGGTTGGGTGAAAAAGAGAAAACCGGGCGGATGTGGGTGATTGTAGAGGGGGAGGTAAAACGAGGCCTTCAGGACTCCCCTCCCTGTTCGCTGCTGCTACCGCAGATCCACGAACATTACGAATCCAACGTAATCTTGAAGATTTTCCAAAGAGCGCTACAACCCGGTTTTACCTTAAAAATCGTTAGAATTATTTTAAATTAAATTTGAAAAAAAGAGTGGCCCCAGGGGAGTGTGCTGGGCCCCTTTCTATCTAGGGACGCGGGAGCGTCCCGCCCGCCAAGAAAACCGAAGCCCTGAAAACCGAAGCGACTGAGACACTGATTACGCGACGGAACAAGTTGGGGTTTTCACCCTACCATAGCTCGGTCCCCTGAGTGTCTCGAGAGTTGATTTTTTGAACACCAACTCTCCAGGGGCACGTGAGGACGTAAAACAAATTTCAGCTCTTGGGAACATCAGGTGTCGGGGGTATAACAATTTTAAAACCACTATTTTTCACGTTTTTCGTGTTCTTCTTCTTCTTCTTCTTCTTCTTGTTGTTGTTGTTGTTCATTGACGGGGCTACAGCCCAGCAGACAAATCGGATCGAGCTGAAATTTTGCACACACAATTGTTATGCTCCAAGGGAGTGCCTTTTGACCATTTTTTCTCCCTCCCCCCATTTCCCCCCCAATTAGGGGGGAAATAGTGTTTTTTAGGAATTTCAAATGGTCATAACTCCTTCAAAATTGAAGCTTTAACAGATTTTCTTTTTTAGTTGTGTTCAGCTTTTCAAACTGTTTAATTTGAGATAAAAAAACTCTGCAAATTCTTGACACAACGGTTCATTATCTTCTTTGTACAGATCACCCTTCTGTCTAGATCACTAGGTCTAAATGTCTAGATCCTAAATGTTAGATTAATTATTATTATGAATTATCACTAATTATTAATAATTTTATCAAGTACCTAGTGAAAATTATTATAATTTATTGTTAGGTATTAATCATGTGTATTTATTATTAATAATTATTATTATTAATTATGATTAATTAATACCATATAACTCTGAGGTTTTTAATACTACGTCGGTAATAATTTTTCTATAAAAGAAGTACCTACCAACAAACATTCGAAATTACCTTCATTTCCGTAGCACGAAACGCACCTCAGAACAACAAACTCGACATAACTTAAGCCATATGATGTTCCAAAGAGCTTGTTAGTATGAAAATGGACCTGTATTTCAACAGTTTGATTCACGATCGGGTTGTGAGGCACAATCTTTGGGCCGTCATTGTGAACGAACGGCTGGTCGTACAGAGCTGCGGATGGTCTTAAAAAATTCTACGGAACAAACTCTATCTAAATATGAAATAAAAACTCTGCAAATTCTTGACACAACGGTTCATTATCTTCTTTGTACAGATCACCCTTCTGTCTAGATCACTAGGTCTAAATGTCTAGATCCTAAATGTTAGATTAATTATTATTATCAATTATCACTAATTATTAACAATTTTATCAAGTACCTAGAGAAAATTATTATAATTTATTGTTAGGTATCAACAATTTGTATTCATTATTAATAATTATTATTATTAATTATGATTAATTAATACGATATAATTCTGGGGTTTTTAATACTACGTCGGTAATAATTTTTCTATAAAAGAAGTACCTACCAACAAACATTCGAAATTACCTTCATTTCAGTAGCACGAAACGCACCTCAGAACAACAAACTCGACATAATATCATATTATCATAATAATCATATTATCGACATAATATCATAATAATCATATTATGATGTTTCAAAGAGCTTGTTAGTATGAAAATGGACCTGTATTTCAACAGTTTGAGTCACGATCGTGTTGTGAGGCACAATCTTTGAGCCGTCATTGTGAACGAACGGCTGGTCGTACAAAGCTGCGGATGGTCTTAAAAAATTCTACGGAACAAACTCTATCTAAATATGAAATAAAAAACATATCGTTCTATATGAATTTTTCGAGATATGGAATTTTCAAAATTTCGAAATTCGTTTTGAACCCCTTCCCCTTGACCTAGGGTTATGAAAAGTTTCGAGGATCATTGTGGGGCTGGTCCAAACCCAGAAACCAAATTTCGTAATTTTAGCTCAACGCTAACTGGGCAAAGTGGCGCGGACGGCGTACGGCGTACGGCGGACGGATTTTTTTTTATTCGATTTTCTGAATCTACGTATCTTGAAACGTAAACCAACAAATTTTGAGGGGGGGTTAAAAAAATTTTTTCTTTGGGCGATTCCAATGGTTCATTATCGAAGATAATAAACCAAAAACATACCGTTTCATATGAATTTTTCGAGATATGAGATTTTCAAATTTTCAAAATTCGTTTTGAACCCCTTCCCCTTGACCTAGGGTTATGAAAAGTTTCGAGGACCATTGTGGGGTTGGTCGAAACCCATAAAAAAAATTTCGTAATTTTAACTCAACGCTAACTGGGCAAAGTGCCTCGGACGGCGGACGGCGGACGGCGGACGGCGTACGGCGTACGGCGTACGGCGTACGGCGGACGGACGGATTTTTTTTATTCGATTTTCTGAATCTACGTATCTTGAAACGTAAACCAACGAATTTTGAGGGGGGGTTAAAATTTTTTTTCTTTGGGCGATTCCAATGGTTCATTATCGAAGATAATAAACCAAAATGCTTCCTAAAAGGAAAACTCTGCAAATTCTTGACACAACGGTTCATTATCTTCTTTTTACAGATCACCCTTCTGTCTAGATCACTAGGTCTAAATGTCTAGATCCTAAATGTTAGATTAATTATTGTCAAGATTATCAATCCGTCCTCTCTCGTGATACATACTCCGTGGATACCGATGGCCGTGGACCTAGTTCCTAAAACCACCGCAACCGTCGTTGGCGCTATGTACGCTGCCACCTCCGGCTCAACTTCACTTCTGCTCTGCCATCGACTGCGATCAGTTTCCCTAAAGTTCACTTCTGATACTTAAGTTCATTACGATTATATTTCAATTAACTTCAGTGTATTCTGATACTATCAAGAACCCGGAGGTATGTAGAATAAATCTCATACATGTATATTTCGATATCCGTTTATTTCTTTGTCCTGAAATGTTAACATAGGTGGGCCGGCGAACGGGTGAGCCGTCCCATGCAGAGAAATAGTGCTCGTGATTTTTCTCGAGAATCCGGTGCGAATCAGGAAATAACAACTGGAAGCTCGTTGTTATAGTTTTTATGGAATAGTTAGAGAAGTATACTAGTTTTCTTCTCTGTAATCCGGACGGGAAGCACAACGGAGAAAATGCAGGTGAGAGCTTCATAAATCAGGAGGAAAATGGCGGCGGACATTTTGCTTCAAAAAAGGATGATGCAATATTTAACTGAGTGTGCTTCCCGAGTCAAGTCGATGGTCCGTAAGTCTAGCAGGATATAACGATGAAAAACTCAGTTTTATCGATGAAAATCGCTCTTAAATTTCGGAGAGTGCGGGTGATAACTATTCCATCTCGAGAAAAATTAGTAAGGAGGCGCATAAAAAGAAATGCGTTAGAGCGTCGGTAGAAAGAGAAGATCGATGTATGTAAATCGATATTAAGGTAGGTTACAGTTATCGAAGTGGGGAATACGGATAAAACGGCTCATGATAAAACCCGGATTCGAATATTCAACGAAGAATCGATTAATCGATCGAAACTATAGTATCAAAGTAACATTCTATCAGCATTATCGATTGTTGTTCGTTATCACAACAAATTGATTTTCCACTGATAGCTAGAATTATTATTGAACCTTTTCTTTGCAATAAGGTGGAACTACTGACTTTTCCTTTTAATATGTGGTGTATTTCGTGCATGTAAGAAAATTATACCGGTAGTAACAAGGATGTCATGAAGACAAAACAGATGATCACGGTTGATTCCTGTTCAAAATAGTGAGTTCGGTGAATGTTTTGTTTACATTGTTGGCTGAATACGGCGGGAGTGTTACCTTGATACATTTAAATTAACTAAGGTGCTAAGTTACGGTATTTATAAGTTGAAAAAAAGAAAACCCACTCGATAAATATCTAGCTTGGTATTAACCCGGAGTGCTGACATTAGTTCGGAATTAATGCGGTGTGCCTCTTTCTACTGGTAAACCGGTCGCAAACACGAGACACTATTCTGCATGAAAGCCTAGGGACCTAACGAGGTCGGAATTTGCTCACGTCCCCAGTGTGGTGTGTGAATTTAGAGAAGTAAAGTATTTAAATTAATAACAGTATGATGTTGCAGAATCAGGAAAGTTAAAGTATCGCAGATGGCAAGCAGAAGTAACCCGGCTGAATGCAGAAGCTAATAAATAATGAGATTTAAGAAACTAAAATCCGATTTATTTAAATTTAACAAACCCGGAGTTTTCGAATAAAGTTTGAAATAAGATATAGGTTGGAATTAGTCTCTGAGATGAAACATGTAATGAATCGTGCATTTTTCACATTGGGTTTTACCAGCGGGATAGTCATAGCATAATTTATTTATGTGTGTGCGTGTCGCTGAGGTGTAAGCTAGTTGTTCAGGCCCTGTTACCGACGCACAGCGCGTCTATGTCTGGTAAGGTATCTCTATGAGAACGGATACAGACATGGATAGCGGGGCGGATCGAACATCCCCGTAACTGCAACCTCACTCAGTGTTTTATACACTAAAAACCCGAAAAATCACGATTCGGGACGCAAGGTGAGCGAATTCCAGACCTGGGGACAAAAATAGTATTTCGGAGAGAATAAGGCGTGCGCGGTGCTTAAGTAAGAATGTAATTTAACGATATGTCAACGAGTATTAAACTCACGGAGTCATTTTAGTTCGGTGTCTTTTAAGATTCGTTTATTACGGATTAAGGTAGAACTACATATAACAAGGAGCAAAATATAGACTTAATCTGGTGCTGTAACATTATCTGCTTCAGAGAAAAATGAACTCTGACGAAATAAGGAGAATCGTGGAGGAGGAGATCCAAAAGAGGAGTGAAGTGGTTAGGCGGGAGGTTGAAAAGGAATACGCAAGCAAATTTGATAAAATCAAGGATCAAATACGGCAGGTTTCTGAGGAGTCCATTTTAAGGATTAACGCTTTGGCGTCCACGCTAACCAACCCGGTGTGTCGTACTCACGGCGATGAAATAATGGTCACTGACGAGGTCTCAAATACGGAATCCGGTGTTAATCCTAATCAGACCGAAGGTGTGCCATCTATTTCAAGAACGGATACGAACAGGGACAGTGTGAACGTGCAAAAACCCAGACGAAGGTACGCTCAAGATGATTATAGACCACCAATGCTGAATCTGAAACCCGGTCATAATCCCCTTAATGAAGGCTCTGTAGTAGTGTGGAAGCGAAGAGTTATGCTAGACCTTGAAAGTAACGACTGTTCTTTCCTGCTCAATCCTCAAGCGGAAGTTCCGGATTGCTACACGAAAAGGGAACTGCACCAGATGAAAAGCTTGATTTTGGCTTACATCATGTCCAATGTCAATGAGGGACTACAGGCACTGATCAACGATGAAACCGAACCCTTAGCAGCCATGAGGATAATTGAAAATACGGTAGATCCTCCATCACAAGCCAAGGAGCATGCCCTGCAAATTGAACTAATGAATATTAGATTCAACCCGGAGACGGAAACGGCATTAGAGTTCCAGAACAGATTCGAGCGACTCGTCACGGATATCAGGAGATGTCCTGAAGCTGAATTGACCGAGAAGACAATCCGGAGAAACTTAGTGAATGCTATTTCTGAGACGTGCCCACGAATTACTGAAGATGCTCTGTTAGATGGCTCGCTATTAAAAACCCGTGACATATTCGACAGAATACATAGAAAATTCGACATGATCATGGAGAATAATAGAAGAGAAAGGGCTGGCAATCAAGGTAGTGCTATGATCGGAACCAGTTCAAGAAAGCAAACTTTCAAGAGAAAAGCAAATTGGAAATCCGGTGAACCTTCCAAAAACAAAAACTGGAAACCTATTGACCTTACCTGTTACACCTGTGGTATTAAGGGTCACACTAGTAAAACTTGCAGGAATACGGAGAAGATGTGCTATAACTGCGGAAACTTTGGACATCTGTCTGCGA
This sequence comes from Stenodema calcarata, assembly GCA_963920205.1. Taxonomy (NCBI): domain Eukaryota; kingdom Metazoa; phylum Arthropoda; class Insecta; order Hemiptera; family Miridae; genus Stenodema; species Stenodema calcarata. The sequence goes on from OY986054.1 coordinate 153,785, forward strand.
GTTGCACTGAACCCTTAACCAGTCGCACTAAAGATATCCGGAGACACAAGGCTGGTTCTAACGTGTATACTCCCCCTCACAAAAGACACGTTCAGATTAAACAGAAAAAAAACTTGACCAAATCCTCGGAAACTGACCGCCTAACCTCTAAAGCTCGCTCTAGGACTCCAGCACAGAACAGATTGAGGAGTGTTGTTTCAAAAACCCGGAGTAAAACAACCTCAGACGGAGCTCATTATGCAGCACAAGAATCCGATGATGATAAAGACGATGACGAAAATACGATGGCTGCCATTGCTGTACCCAGGCCTAATTCCGAGGAAACGCCCTCAGCAATGCATTCTTGGGGCTCGGAGATGTCATTGTTGGATGGTAAATTACCTCAATTAAGGTTTATAGCTGATAGTGGTGCTACTGAACACATAGTTAAGGATAAGAAGGTATTTTCTAATTTAGTAAATTTGCATAATGAAATCAGGATATCGTGTGCAAATAGTAGTAAGGAATCGGACTTAATCATTAGACAATCAGGTGATATAATATATTATAACGATGAACTAAAGAAATTTGGGATTTTAAGAGGTGTGCTGTATGCACCTGAACTAGTAGAAAATCTATTTTCTATTAGGAAACAAATGCAAAAAGGATTAAGTGCGAAATTTGATAAAAATAAATTAGAAATTATAGATCCGAGTTCAGGGGACATTCTAAAAACCGGTAGTTTTGATGGACGTTTTTGGTGGTTGTCCTTTTCGCTTCCTATGATAAATGCAAATCAGGATGAAAAATTAAGGATACTCAGTCTGGTGCAAGGAAATTCGTTGATGACCAAGTCAGAAAGCGATGAAAATCCGGCGAAAACAAATACGGTAGATAAAATCACTAAAGATGTAAACAAAACCGGAATTAAAAGAAAAATTCAGAAACCGGGGCTCAGTTTAGAGGGGAGTTCTGACCCAAAGAAGTTTAAAAAGGATGAAACTTTGCAATTTAGAAACGATGTAGGTCTAGGATGGCATTACAGACTAAATCATGCTTCTCTAAAATATTTAAAGATAGCGGGTAAACAAATTCCGGAGTTGGAAGGAGTCAAATTTGATACTAATATCTTAGACTGTCCTGATTGCAAAATGGCTAAAGCCAAACGCAAGCCATTCACTAGTAAAAGACATAGATCAGATATTGTATTTCATCGTTTGCATAGCGATCTTTTGGGACCATTAAAACCGGTGGCATATAGGTCTCAAGCTAAATATATTGTTACATTTACGGATGATGCCTCTAGGTATGTATTTGCTTACGAAATAGGCAACAAAACTAGAGTAAACTTAGCTTTGCTTTCTTGTCTAGAAGAAATCAGGAGATTAAAAGGCCCCCAAACTAAGGTTTCAGAAATTAGAACGGATGGGGGTTTAGAATATAAAACTAGTGAAATGAATGCTTTGCTTAAACGAGAAAATATAAAATTAACTGCTTGCGAGCCTTACACCCCTCAATTAAACGGCGTGTCTGAAAGGCAAAATTTAGAATTGGAAGAGAAAATCCGGGTCAATCTCATCTCTTCAGGTATTCCGACTCACTACTGGCCTTATGCCATGAGACATGTAATCTATATTCATAATAGAACTCCAAATGGGTCGATAAACTTTAAAACCCCCTATGAGCTTGTATTAAATCATGCCCCTACGGTGAAATATATCAGACGATTTGGATGTGAAGCTTATATCTTGGATACTCAATCCACTTCTAAATTTGCACCCAAAGCAAACTTAGGATTCTTGTTAGAATGTGGTGAAACCGGATACCATCTATTGCACTACAAAAATAAAACGGTGGTTAGGTCAAAACATGTAGATTTTATAGAAAACCGAACCTATGGTGATTATACTAAAAATGAAAATAAGGCTCTTGAACCCGGTAGTCAAACGGAATTTACAGTAGAGGTTAATAGTGATGTTGGTGCCAGTAACAAGGATTCTGAGCTAACTACCAATATTAATCAGGAGGATAATTCCATTTCAATTCAAATACCAACTAGGATAGAAGATTCCATACAGGGCATCGAAAACAAACAAAATCCGGTGCTTATTCATGAAAATGATGAATGTGAATTCTTTGAAGACTTAGGCGATATAGGAGATAAAACATTTTTCCTTCAAGATTCTGGTGAAGAACCTTTAACCTATGCTCAAGCATTAAGAGCACCTGATGCTGATCTTTGGTTAGATGCAATTAATACAGAATTTCAGGCCCTGGAAAAGTGCAACACCTGGAAAATCATTTCTAGAAAGGATGTGCCCAAAGGAATGAAAGTAATGAAAACCCGGTGGGTACATAAGAGGAAATCTGAAGCTGACGGATCGGTAAGGTATCGTAGTAGACTGGTAGTCAAAGGATTTGCTGATAATAATAACTATGAGTTATCAGAAATTTATGCTCCTGTTGCAAGGTTACCAGATGTAAAATTCCTATTAATTTTAGCAGCGAAATATGACCTGGATTTGGTTCAATATGACGTAAAAACTGCCTTTTTAAATGGTTCGCTTGATAAATTGGTATATATGGAAATTCCGGATGGTTATGACAATTATTTACAACTGGATGAAAAATTTAAGACTAAACATGTGTGTGAAGTACACAGAGCGCTGTATGGTCTAAAGGTATCACCAAGAAGGTGGTATATCAGGTTTCAAGAAGCTGTGAACGAGATGGACTTCCAACCATACCCATTTCAACCATGTTTGTTTATGTGGAAATCAGGAGACAAAATAGCTATTCTTTTACTCTATGTTGATGATATACTTCTGGCTACTAATAGTAATCAAAAACTTAAACAGGTTAAATGCGTTTTAGAAAAGGAATTTTCTATAGTTGATCTCGGGGAACCTAGAAAATACCTGGGTTTAGAAATTATTAGAAACCGGAGTGAAGGAACGATAGGGATACTTCAGAAATCTCATATTGACAACATGTTGATGAAATTTGATCCTGATAGTGATAAAATTGTCTCTACTCTTATGATATTCGATAAATCGATTGAAAAGGAGGAGAAAAATCAAATTTGTGATCTTAGTTCCATTCCGTTTAGACAAGCAATAGGCTCTCTACTTTACTTGCAAGGTGGTGCTAGACCGGATATCTCATATGCCACAAATATGTTAAGTAGACGTCAGTCAAATTTCACTTTGAAGGATTGGAAAGCTGTAATCCGGATCATGCGTTATCTTAGAGGAACTAGAAATTATGGACTCTTGTTTTCTGATAAAGGGAATAATAACATTGAATGTTATGTAGATGCTTCTCTTGGATTATCTGCGGAAAGAGGCTTTTCCACAACGGGATATATTATCTACTTATTTGGTAATCCGGTAGTATGGCGCACAAAACGTCAAAATCATGTTGCTCTTTCTTCAGCTGAAAGTGAGTTTGTAGCTATGAGTACTGCGTGTCGAGACTTAGCTTCAATCAGGACCATGTGTTCAACAATGATTGGATTAAATTTAATTCCAATTATCTATGAAGACTCTAAACCGGCGATTAGACTAGCAGAAGTAGATGACTCTTCTACATTAAAACATATGGTTAGACTGTCGTATTTATATGTGCGTCAAGAACATAGAGATGGAAATATTCAAATTAAATGGATTTCAACGGATGATCAAATAGCTGATACTCTAACTAAGCCATTAAATCATGCTAAGTTTGTCAAATTCAGAGATTTAATGCTGTATAAACACTGATCAGATTCTATTTTGATATTAACAGCTAGAATCGACTAAGTCGGATGCTCAACCCGGAGACTGATATGTAGAACCAGGAGAATGCTGCGACCAATACGGAGAACGCTATGCTGAATACGGAGTGTCATGAATGGAAGCTTGTTGCCTTGCTCGGGATACTGGACATCGAGATGACGACTTGGAGGGGAGTGTCAAGATTATCAATCCGTCCTCTCTCGTGATACATACTCCGTGGATACCGATGGCCGTGGACCTAGTTCCTAAAACCACCGCAACCGTCGTTGGCGCTATGTACGCTGCCACCTCCGGCTCAACTTCACTTCTGCTCTGCCATCGACTGCGATCAGTTTCCCTAAAGTTCACTTCTGATACTTAAGTTCATTACGATTATATTTCAATTAACTTCAGTGTATTCTGATACTATCAAGAACCCGGAGGTATGTAGAATAAATCTCATACATGTATATTTCGATATCCGTTTATTTCTTTGTCCTGAAAATTATTAATATCAATTATCACTAATTAGTAACAATTTTATCAAGTAGCTAGTGAAAATTATTATAATTTATTGTTAGGTATTAATAATTTGTATTTATTATTAATAATAATTATTATTAATTAATACGATATAATTCTGGGGTTTTTAATACTACGTCGGTAATAATGTTTCTATAAAAGAAGTACCTACCAACAAACATTAAAATTACCTTCATTTCCGTAGCACGAAACGCACCTCAGAACAACAAACTCGACATCACTTAAGCCATATGATGTTCCAAAGAGCTTGTTAGTATGAAAATGGACCTGTATTTCAAAAGTTTGATTCATGATCGTGTTGTGAGGCACAATCTTTGAGCCGTCATTGTGAACGAACGGCTGGTCGTACAAAGCTGCGGATGGTCTTAAAAAATTCTACGGAACAAACTCTATCTAAATATGAAATAAAAAAAACGGCGAAAGAGAATGCCCCAAAGAAATATAAAAATCAAAAACTCTGCAAATTCTTGACACAACGGTTCATTATCTTCTTTGTACAGATCACCCTTCTGTCTAGATCACTAGGTCTAAATGTCTAGATCCTAAATGTTAGATTAATTATTATTATCAATTATCACTAATTATTAACAATTTTATCAAGTACCTACTGAAAATTATTATAATTTATTGTTAGGTATTAATAATTCGTATTTATTAATAATAATTATTATTATTAATTATGATTAATTAATACGATGTAATTCTGGGGTTTTTAATACTACGTCGGTAATAATTTTTCTATAAAAGAAGTACCTACCAACAAACATTCGAAATTACCTTCATTTCCGTAGCACGAAACGCACCTCAGAACAACAAACTCGACATCACTTAAGCCATATGATGTTCCAAAGAGCTTGTTAGTATGAAAATAGACCTGTATTTCTACAATTTGATTCATGATCGTGTTGTGAGGCACAATCTTTGAGCCGTCATTGTGAACGAACGGCTGGTCGTACAAAGCTGCGGATGGTCTTAAAAAATTCTACGGAACAAACTCTATCTAAATATTTAATAAAAAACATACCGTTCTATATGAATTTTTCGAGTTTTGGAATTTTCAAAATTTCAAAATTCGTTTTGAACCCCTTCCCCTTGACCTAGGGTTATGAAAAGTTTCGTGGATCATTGTGGGGCTGGTCCAAACCCAGAAACCAAATTTCGTAATTTTAACTTAACGCTAACTGGGCAAAGTGCCTCGGACGGCGGACGGCGTACGGCGGACGGCGTACGGCGGACGGACGGATTTTTTTTTATTCGATTTTCTGAATCTACGTATCTTGAAACGTAAACCAACAAATTTTGAGGGGGGGTTAAAATTTTTTTTTCTTTGGGCGATTCCAATGTTTCATTATCGAAGATAATAAACCAAAACATATCGTTTGATGAGAATTTTTCGAGATATGAGATTTTCAAATTTTCAAAATTCGTTTTGAACCCCTTCCCCTTGACCTAGGGTTATGAAAAGCTTCGAGGATCATTGTGGGGCTGGTCCGAACCCAGAAACCAAATTTCGTAATTTTAGCTCAACGTTAACTGGGCAAAGTGGCGCGGACGGCGGACGGCGGACGGCGTACGGCGGACGGCGGACGGCGGACGGCGGACGGCGTACGGCGGACGGACGGATTTTTTTTTATTCGATTATCTGAATCTACGTATCTTGAAACGTAAATCAACAAATTTTGAGGGGGGGTTAAAAAATTTTTTTCTTTGGGCGATTCCAATGGTTCATTATCGAAGATAATAAACCAAAATAAAGGAGTTATGGTGATTTTTCTATTTTCAACAACAACTGCCGCAAATATTGATGAAAATTGGTGCGGTTGGTCTTAAAATGTCCGCTAGGTTGTCTAGAATATGCTCAATAATTTTGAACTAAATCTCAATCGATTTGACTAATCCACAGCCAAAAATACGTGAATAAATTCCACATCTACTGATTTGGCTAATTTCCGAAAACATCAAAGTTGAACGGTGGTCAGAAAAATTGTCGTAGAGTGGCGCCTGCCTAAGGATCGATAGGAAATTTTATGGGCTTTCGAATGAGGGTAGCGCACTTTGGCACTTTTCCCAACGGTTCTCGAGTTATTCGCGCTTTTTGGTATAAAAACGTGCGTTTTACCAGTTGCAAACTTTCTCTTTCCTCTTTCTCTTCGACACCAATAATTACAATTATTGTAATGATTCTCAACAACAAAAATTTGCACAATCCCCAAGAAAAAATGCAACCAATTTTCAAAAAATTTCTAATTCAAATTTATTCAAATTTCTAATTCTTTCTATTTTGGTTTATTATCTTCGATAATGAACCATTGGAATCGCCCAAAGAAAAAATTTTTTTAACCCCCCCTCAAAATTTGTTGGTTTACGTTTCAAGATACGAAGATTCAGAAAATCGAATAAAAAAACTCTGCAAATTCTTGACACAACGGTTCATTATCTTCTTTGTACAGATCACCCTTCTGTCTAGATCACTAGGTCTAAATGTCTAGATCGTAAATGTTAGATTAATTATTATTATTAATTATCACTAATTATTAACAATTTTATCAAGTACCTAGTGAAAATTATTATAATTTATTGTTAGGTATTAATAATTTGTATTTATTATTAATAATAATTATTATTAATTATGATTAATTAATACGATATAATTCTGGGGTTTTTAATACTACGTCGGTAATAATTTTTCTATAAAAGAAGTACCTACCAACAAACATTCGAAATTACCTTCATTTCCGTAGCACGAAACGCACCTCAGAACAACAAACTCGACATCACTTAAGCCATATGATGTTCCAAAGAGCTTGTTAGTATGAAAATGGACCTGTATTTCAACAGTTTGGTTCACGATCCTGTAGTGAGGCACAATCTTTGGGCCGTCATTGTGAACGAACGGCTGGTCGTACAGAGCTGCGGATGGTCTTAAAAAATTCTACGGAACAAACTCTATCTAAATATGAAATAAAAAACTCTGCAAATTCTTGACACAACGGTTTATTATCTTCCTTGTGCAGATCACCCTTCTGTCTATACCAGACTGTATTGCAAATCGGCACCATACCATATTCTCAACGTACTCATACCATACCATACGAATTTCTTTCGTATCATACCATACTGTATTATACCAAATCATACATACGATAATATACCATACCATACTCATACCATGTCATACAAACCGAGTGAATAATGAAATGTCATCCATTTCAGACCTATATTTAAAATTTCAAGTATCTAGCTCATCATCAACATTTAATTTGTTTAAACAAATAGGTATTATTTAAACAATTTTACAGACAAGAAACCGAGTGAATATTGCATTGTGATCCAGTTCTGACCTATTTTTAAAATTTCAAGTCAATAGCTCATCATCAAAATTTAATTTGTATTATTACAAAAAGGTATTATTTAAACAATTTTACAGATGAGAAACCGAGTAAATATTGCAATGTGGTCTATCCCCGACTCACGGTTAAAATTTCTAGACTGTAGTTTACCGGGAAGATGAAAAAAGGTAGTTTTATTCTGGGCGTCTGGTGGTTGGGTCACATAACGGCCGTTTTCGGCGCGAAAGTTTAGTGTTTTTCCTAAACCTTTGCGCGCTCACTGTGAACGAACAGCTGGTCGCACAAAAATCCAATTGGTCTTAAAAGATTCGTAATTTTTCAGGTCATTCAAAAGTGAACTAAACATTACACGGTTCAGTTAAATATTCGGAGATATGACATTGTCGAAATTTTAAATTTCGTTTTGAACCCCTTCCCCTTGACCTAGGGTTATGAAAAGTTTCGAGGATCATTGTGGGGCTGGTCCAAAACCAGAAACCAAATTTCGTAATTTTAGCTCAACGCTAACTGGGCAAAACGGCGTGGACGGCGGACGGCGTACGGCGTACGGGGGACGGCGTACGGCGTACGGTGTACGGCGTACGGCGGACGGACGGATAATATACCATACCATACTCATACCATGTCATACAAACCGAGTGAATAATGAAATGTCATCCATTTCAGACCTATATTTAAAATTTCAAGTATCTAGCTCATCATCAACATTTAATTTGTTTAAACAAATAGGTATTATTTAAACAATTTTACAGACAAGAAACCGAGTGAATATTGCATTGTGATCCAGTTCTGACCTATTTTTAAAATTTCAAGTCAATAGCTCATCATCAAAATTTAATTTGTATTATTACAAAAAGGTATTATTTAAAAAATTTTACAGATGAGAAACCGAGTAAATATTGCAATGTGGTCTATCCCCGACTCACGGTTAAAATTTCTAGACTGTAGTTTACCGGGAAGATGAAAAAAGGTAGTTTTATTCTGGGCGTCTGGTGGTTGGGTCACATAACGGCCGTTTTCGGCGCGAAAGTTTAGTGTTTTTCCTAAACCTTTGCGCGCTCACTGTGAACGAACAGCTGGTCGCACAAAAATCCAATTGGTCTTAAAAGATTCGTAATTTTTCAGGTCATTCAAAAGTGAACTAAACATTACACGGTTCAGTTAAATATTTGGAGATATGACATTGTCGAAATTTTAAATTTCGTTTTGAACCCCTTCCCCTTGACCTAGGGTTATGAAAAGTTTCGAGGATCATTGTGGGGCTGGTCCAAAACCAGAAACCAAATTTCGTAATTTTAGCTCAACGCTAACTGGGCAAAACGGCGTGGACGGCGGACGGCGTACGGGGGACGGCGTACGGCGTACGGCGTACGGTGTACGGCGTACGGCGTACGGCGGACGGACGGATTTTTTTTTATTCGATTTTCTGAATCTACGTGTCTTGAAACGTAAACCAACAAATTTTGAGGGGGGGTTAAAAAAATTTTTTCTTTGGGCGATTCCAATGGTTCATTATCGAAGATAATAAACCAAAACATACTGTTTCATATGAATTTTTCGAGATTCGTTTTGAACCCCTTCCCCTTGACCTAGGGTTATGAAAAGTTTCGAGGACCATTGTGGGGCTGGTCCGAACCCAGAAACCAAATTTCGTAATTTTAGCTCAACGTTAACTGGGCAAAGTGGCGCGGACGGCGGACGGCGTACGGCGTACGGCGTACGGCGGACGGACGGATTTTTTTTTATTCGATTTTCTGAATCTACGTATCTTGAAACGTAAACCAACAAATTTTGAGGGGGGGTTAAAAAATTTTTTTCTTTGGGCGATTCCAATGGTTCATTATCGAAGATAATAAACCAAAAAACTCTGCAAATTCTTGACACAACGGTTCATTATCTTCTTTGTACAGATCACCCTTCTGTCTAGATCACTAGGTCTAAATGTCTAGATCCTAAATTTTAGATTAATTATAATTATCAATTATCACTAATTATTAACAATTTTATCAAGTACCTAGTGAAAATTATTATAATTTATTGTTAGGTATTAATAATTCGTATTTATTATTAATAATAATTATTATTAATTATGATTAATTAATACGATATAATTCTGGGGTTTTTAATACTACGTCGGTAATAATTTTTCTATAAAAGAAGTACCTACCAACAAACATTCGAAATTACCTTCATTTCCGTAGCACGAAACGCACCTCAGAACAACAAACTCGACATCACTTAAGCCATATGATGTTCCAAAGAGGTTGTTAGTATGAAAATGGACCTGTATTTCAACAGTTTGATACACGATCGTGTTGTGAGGCACAATCTTTGAGCCCTCATTGTGAACGAACGGCTGGTCGTACAAAGCTGCGGATGGTCTTAAAAAATTCTACGGAACAAACTCTATCTAAATATGAAATAAAAAACATACCGTTCTATATGAATTTTTCGAGATATGGAATTTTCAAAATTTCAAAATTCGTTTTGAACCCCTTCCCCTTGACCTAGGGTTATGAAAAGTTTCGAGGACCATTGTGGGGCTGGTCCAAACCCAGAAACCAAATTTCGTAATTTTAGCTCAACGCTAACTGGGCAAAGTGGCGCGGACGGCGGACGGCGTACGGCGTACGGCGGACGGCGTACGGCGTACGGCGTACGGCGGACGGACGGATTTTTTTTTATTCGATTTTCTGAATCTACGTATCTTGAAACGTAAACCAACAAATTTTGAGGGGGGGTTAAAATTTTTTTTTCTTTGGGCGATTCATATGGTTCATTATCGAAGATAATAAACCAAAACTCTGCAAATTCTTGACACAACGGTTCATTATCTTCTTTGTACAGATCACCCTTCTGTCTAGATCACTAGGTCTAAATGTCTAGATCCTAAATGTTAGATTAATTATTATAATCAATTATCACTAATTATTAACAATTTTATCAAGTACCTACCTAGTGAAAATTATTATAATTTATTGTTAGGTATTAATAATTTGTATTTATTATTAATTATGATTAATTAATACGATATAATTCTGGGCTTTTTAATACTACGTCGGTAATAATTTTTCTATAAAAGAAGTACCTACCAACAAACATTCGAAATTACCTTCATTTCCGTAGCACGAAACGCACCTCAGAACAACCAACTCGACATCACTTAAGCCATATGATGTTCCAAAGATCTTGTTAGTATGAAAATGGACCTGTATTTCAACAGTTTGATTCACGATCGGGTTGTGAGGCACAATCTTTGAGCCCTCATTGTGAACGAACGGCTGGTCGTACAAAGCTGCGGATGGTCTTAAAAAATTCTACGGAACAAACTCTATCGAAATATGAAATAAAAAACATACCGTTCTATATGAATTTTTCGAGATATGGAATTTTCAAAATTTCAAAATTCGTTTTGAACCCCTTCCCCTTGACCTAGGGTTATGAAAAGTTTCGAGGACCATTGTGGGGTTGGTCGAAACCCATAAAAAAAATTTCGTAATTTTAACTCAACGCTAACTGGGCAAAGTGGCGCGGACGGCGGACGGCGGAAAATTTGTTGGTTTACGTTTCAAGATACGTAGATTCAGAAAATCGAATAAAAAAACTCTGCAAATTCTTGACACAACGGTTTATTATCTTCCTTGTGCAGATCACCCTTCTGTCTATACCAGACTGTGTTGCAAATCGGCACCATACCATATTCTCACCGTACTCATACCATACCATACGAATTTCTTTCCTATCATACCATACTGTATTATACCAAATCATACATACAATAATATACCATACCATGTCATACAAACCGAGTGAATATTGAAATGTCATCCATTTCTGACCTATATTTAAAATTTCAAGTATCTAGCTCATCATCAAAATTTAATTTGTTTAAACAAATAGGTATTATTTAAACAATTTTACAGACAAGAAACCGAGTGAATATTGCATTGTGATCCAGTTCTGAACTATTTTTAAAATTTCAAGTCAATAGCTCATCATCAAAATTTAATTTGTATTATTACAAAAAGGTATTATTTAAACAATTTTACAGATGAGAAACCGAGTAAATATTGCAATGTGGTCTATCCCCGACTCACGGTTAAAATTTCTAGACTGTAGTTTACCGGGAAGATGACAAAAGGTAGTTTTATTCTGGGCGTCTGAGGGTTGGGTCACATAACGGCCGTTTTCGACGCGAAAGATTAGTGTTTTTCCTAAACCTTTGCGCGCTCACTGTGAACGAACGGCTGGTCGCACAAAAATCCAATTGGTCTTAAAAGATTCGTAGATTCAGAAAATCGAATAAAAAAAAATCCGTCCGTCCGCCGTACGCCGTACGCCGTCCGCCGTCCGCCGTCCGCCGTCCGCCGTCCGCCGTCCGAGGCACTTTGCCCAGTTAGCGTTGAGTTAAAATTACGAAATTTGGTTTCTGGGTTTGGACCAGCCCCACAATGATCCACGAAACTTTTCATAACCCTAGGTCAAGGGGAAGGGGTTCAAAACGAATTTTGAAATTTTGAAAATTTCATATCTCGAAAAATTCATATAGAACGGTATGTTTTTTATTTCATATTTAGATAGAGTTTGTTCCGTAGAATTTTTTAAGACCATCCGCAGCTTTGTACGACCAGCCGTTCGTTCACAATGACGGCTCAAAGATTGTGCCTCACTACAGGATCGTGAATCAAACTGTTGAAATACAGGTCCATTTTCATACTAACAAGCTCTTTGGAACATCATATGGGTTAAGTGATGTCGAGTTTGTTGTTCTGAGGTGCGTTTCGTGCTACGGAAATGAAGGTAATTTCGAATGTTTGTTGGTAGGTAATTCTTTTATAGAAACTGTATTACCGACGTAGTATTAAAAACCCCAGAATTATATAGTATTAATTAATAATAATTAATAATAATTATTATAAATAATAAATACAAATTATTAATACCTAACAATAAATTATAATAATTTTCACTAGGTACTTGATAAAATTGTTAATAATTAGCGATAATTGATAATAATAATTAATCTAACATTTAGGATCTAGACATTTAGACCTAGTGATCTAGACAGAAGGGTGATCTGTACAAAGAAGATAATGAACCGTTGTGTCAAGAATTTGCAGAGTTTTAAATTTAATAATAAGAATAATTGTATTAAATTTTAATAATTGTTTTTAAATTGTTGATTGTTTTAATTAATCGAAAATTTTAAAACTAATATTTAACCAATTCGCAAAAATTTTAAAACTACTTATTTTTCAAACACATTTCAGATAACAAACAATAATTTCCAAAAAATAATTATTCTTGTCACAAAAACAAGAAACAAAAAGGCAAATTAGTAGGCGTACTAATTTTAACATGAATAATGTTTTTGCGGTGGCCTACCAGAGTTGAAAAGCGTAACGAAGTTTAAGTCACGAAATTATGTCACGAAGATTTTTAATGATTTTCACGTACAACCGAGCCGTTTCTAGGGAAATGAAACTTCTTTAGTTTTCAACGGACAAAAATCGTTCTCCATTCGTTGGAAAGCCTTTAATTTATGCATAAATTATATACTGCCAAAACCGCTGTAAATATCGAAGAAGCTGAGATACAGCCCTGAGTAAATAAAAAAACTAATAAATTTTCCGCACATTTCTTAATATTTTCTATACAGACAAAGAAAAGGGATAAGGAAAAGGGGAAACGGGACGCAAAAACATTATTCATGTTTTGCATAGCAAATACCTCGTTCTATACAAAGTATAGAAGAGAAAAGATCCGGGGGGTCCAGGGGGGCTTGCCCCCCTGGCGAGGCACGAAGCGCCGAGTTTTACTAAATTTTGACTAGGATAAAACTTCATTTAGGAAAACATTTACTAGTTACCTCGTAGGTACTTTTGTTAAATTGAACCGTATTGTATAAGTACCACTCGAAAACTAGCCATGCAAAAAGATGTGATATCCCCCCAAAAACAACTCCGTTGTAAAAACTGGCCCGCCAAAAAACCTCAGCCGCAAAAAGGAATGATATCCATTTTGCCCGCCAGCCACATATATAGGATGCTCAGTGCTTCGCACCTCGCTGTTGAGTGTGCATATAGAAACCTGATCCTCCTACCCCTAACCTCCACCGTCAATGTTTTCCTGTTCCCTGTCTCCTTCCCACAACCCCCTCTCACCCTTAGTCACCCTCGGTTTCACCTAATATGTTTCCTCTGTTACACCAGCAGGGAGCTTTACGCTTCTTTCAATGCTGTTGGCGGGAGCTTTTTGCCAGATGAACAAGCTAACATAAGTATTACTGGTGGTCACGAGTAATCAGCGGTGGTACAACTGTAATGAAGTAATGCTTCAATTCAGGCTTGTTCATCTGGCAAAAAGCTCCCGCCAACAGCATTGAAAGAAGCGTAAAGCTCCCTGCTGGTGTAACAGAGGAAACATATTAGGTGAAACCGAGGGTGACTCAGGGTGAGAGGGGGTTGTGGGAAGGAGACAGGGAACAGGAAAACATTGACGGTGGAGGTTAGGGGTAGGAGGATCAGGTTTCTATATGCACACTCAACAGCGAGGTGCGAAGCACTGAGCATCCTATATATGTGGCTGGCGGGCAAAATGGATATCATTCCTTTTTGCGGCTGAGATTTTTTGGCGGGCCAGTTTTTACAACGGAGTTGTTTTTGGGGGGATACCTGGTCTACACGTCCGACTTCTCCTCATCAGAAGAAGTAGTATGAAGTTGAGATTGAACATTAACACCAACAATTCTGCATTACTCAAGTTTACATTACGAACATCAGCACAAACGCCAAGTATACACCACAAAGGACACATCCTACCATCTTGTAACACAGTCTGGTACCTCGGGCTACATCTGGACCAACGTCTGACTTGGGCAGTCCACATAAAATACCTGGTAGGCAAAGTGCGAGACACAATTCGAACCCTCAGACACCTCCTGGACCACAGATCGACTCTACCTCTCTCATACAAACGACAGATTTACCTAACACTCATTCGACCAATATGGGCCTATGCTTGCGGAATCTGGGGAGCCCCTGCTACTACATACACAAATAAGATACAGGTAACTCAGAACAGGGTGCTTCGGTTAATCACTTCAGCACCATGGTATGTGCGAGGCAGTACCCTACATCCTGATCTGAACATTCCCTATGTAGCCGAAGTCATCCAACACAACTATAACAACCTTCACCACACGATGACACATCACACAAATCAGCTAATTACCAGCCTGGTCAGCAATCCACCGGAACCACGCCTCAGAAGACGGCTCAAGAGAAAAAGACCCCAAGATTCCTTACCACCCAGCGTAACATGATCAAGTAGCACAGCAAACACTTCTTCTGATTCAACACCTTCGCAACCCACACCCAACAGAGAGGCCAGTTGATGGACAGCACCCTCTCATCACGTCACACTCCAATTAGAGGACTCCTCTACTATATTCGCCCCCCATTATCACAACTGAAATGTTCCCAACAGAACAATAAAGTTATTTACATACAGAAAAAAAAGAAAAAAAAGAGTTTAAATATAAAACTTGAATGTATCGTACATTTTACGATCTCAAAGAGTTTCGATAATGAACCATTGGAATAGCCCAAGATAAAAGTTACCCCCTCCCCGCCCGACCACTCACCAACATTTGAGGGCTCTCGTTTCAAGATACGTAGATTCAGAAAATCGAATTAAAAACACAACCGTTTATTATCTTCTTCATGCAGATCCCCCTTCTGTCTAGATCACTAAATGATTTATTAATTATTATTACGAATTATCATTAATTATTAATTATTTTATCTGGTAGTGAAAATTATTAATAATTATTGTTAGTTATTAATCATTTTTATTTATTATAATTAATTATTATTATTATGATTAATTAACTCGACGTCTGAAACCATATTATGCTGTTCGAATCAACTGGGCCAGTATGAATATTGAACCGATCGGCGGCCTCGCGATTCACCATCATGATGACGATTTTTGATCTGCTCCAACATTGAGCCGTCATTGTGAACGAACGGGATAGGGCCGGGGGGGGGGGGGGGGGCTGGGTGAGTGATTGCCTGAAATTACAAAATTTGGTTTCTGGGTTTGGACCAGCCCCACAATGATCCTCGAAACTTTTCATAACCCTTGGTCAAGGGGATGGGGTTCAAAACGAACTTTGAAATTTCGACAATGTCATATCTCTAAACATTCTCATGAAACGGTGTAATTTTTAGTTCACTTTTGAATGACCTGAAAAATTACGAATCTTTTAAGACCAATTGGATTTTTTTGCGACCAGCCGTTCGTTCACAGTGACCGCGCAAAGGTTTAGGAAAAACACTAAAGTTTCGCGTCGAAAACGGCCGTTATGTGACCCAACCCCCAGACGCCCAGAATAAAACTACCTTTTTTCATCTTCCCGGTAAACTACAGTCTAGAAATTTTAACCGTGGGTCGGGGATAGACCACATTGCAATATTCATTCGGTTTCTCATCTGTAAAATTGTTTAAATAATACCTTTTTGTAATAATACAAATTAAATTTTGATGATGAGCTATTGACTTGAAATTTTAAAAATAGGTCAGAACTGGATCACAATGCAATATTCACTCGGTTTCTTGTCTGTAAAATTGTTTAAATAATACCTATTTGTTTAAACAAATTAAATTTTGATGATAAGCTAGATACTTGAAATTTTAAATATAGGTCAGAAATGGATGACATTTCAATATTCACTCGGTTTGTATGACATGGTATGAGTATGGTATGGTATATTATTGTATGTATGATTTGGTATAATACAGTATGGTATGATAGGAAAGAAATTCGTATGGTATGGTATGAGTACGGTGAAATGGTATGGTGCCGATTTGCAATACAGTCTGGTATAGACAGAAGGGTGATCTGCACAAGGAAGATAATAAACCGTTGTTTCAAGAATGTGCAGATTTTTTTGGTTTATTATCTTCGACAATGAACCATTGTTTTAATCGATTTTCTGAATCTACGTAGGTATCTTGAAACATAAACCAACAAATTTTGAGGGAGGGTTAAAAATTTGTTTTCTTTGGTCGATTCCAATGGTTCATTACTGAAGATAATAAACCAACACGCTTTACCCCTTTCACCTTCCCATTTTGAACTTGTTGAGCCTCCCCCCACCGAAGTATTGTCAGGTTTTTTACTGGCAGTGCCGGAATTACTTCCGTCTCGGTTACTAATCAAAATATCTTTTCATCCAACAATGACAGTTGGGTTTGAAAATTGAGAAGGGGAACTGCAAAGAAAGCCTGTCTGGCTGACTGTATTAATAGTTCTCACCCTAGAAGCTAGGCTGGAATTGAATATTAGACATTGACGAAATACACTGCGTCTAGACGGTCTGAGTTGAAGGGTGAGGGGTTAAATATTTCTACACATGTGCACGTTCTCCATGTGTGTTACCGATGATATAAGTAGGTAATAAATGGTAGGGATGGGTATCTGTTGGAAAAACGTCGATGCTTACAGATCGACGTTTTTTCCCGCAGAGATCGATGTCCAAAAAACCTCGTATAAAAAAATCGATGTTTTTTCCAAAAATACCTTACCCACAGTAACTGTAGGCGTGCGAAACTACGTACCGTCAAGTGCGTTAACTTTGTGCCAGCAACAGTGTTGCCAGATGAAATATCTCAAAATCCCTACAATAGTATAAAAAAAATCCCTACATCCCTACGAGCTTCAAGAAAAATCCCTACAAAAATCCCTACGCTTTCAGACAGTCGAAAACCTCTATTTACCGACTCAAGAAAAGGAAAAATACAAAAATACTGACACCATTTTCAAACGACTTAAATATTTATTTATGAAAACTTTGAGATCAATAGCAACAGAACAAAAAAATCACTTAGGTTGACAATTCAAGTAGGTAGGTAACACATTTTATGGTAATATAAGGTAACAAATAAAGGTAAAGGAAGAATCAAATCATGGACGAACGAAGTGGTCTCACTAGAATAAATGTAGTAACTAGATGCAAAGTTTGGGGACGGTAAATTTGAACTCGCAAAGAGGCTCCCTGAATAATTACCCACCAGGTTCAACAAAAAACAACAAAATAAAATTAGCGACAAGATGAAGGATTTTTCAAAGTGAAGATGTTAATGAATGCAAAATGAAGGCGCGGAATTCCAGAGGCTTATTAAAACCCGATCACCTAGCCAGCCAGCCCTCTGACGTCATAGGCTCTTACGGCATAGGCTGTGACGTACTAGTTGGCATCCTGCCAGCCGTCTGACGTCATACGCTCGTGCGTCATAGGTGCGTCTGACGTAGTGGCCCGCCTGTCGCTTGTGTTCTGACGTGATCTGAGGGAAAGGGTGAATCAAGGAAACAAATTTTTCCCGTTTCAGTTTATGTGCCAAAGCAAAGACATGAACATGTCAAAAGAATGTCAACTCCATCCTGTTGTTGATACAGTCGAGAATTAAATGCTTGCATACGAGTCTGCAACACATTGGGACATTTTATGTCTTTAAAGAAGTGATTCAAGAACCTTCGAACAATGCTACATCACCTACCCCAGTAGCGTAGTTGTTATACTTAATTGTAGGGTTCATCATAAATTATGAAGCTTGCATTCGTATAGACAATAATATTGTCTATACGGTATGAGCGTGATTGTTTAAATAATTGTTTACACACAGGTGATCATTCTCAATAGTTTATAATATAAACTATTGAGAATGATCACCTGTGTGTAAACAATTATTTAAACAATCACGCTCATACCGCAGCTTGTCGGCCACGCACTCCGCAGTGGTTAACGTAATATGGTTAGGTAAATCGAGAGCTATCCAACGAGTGGTGAACGATTTTTGTACGATGATAACTGGCGAAGATAAAGTTCCGTAGCAACGAATCGGTTGTAAGCGAAAATCATCAGACATTTTCGTGACGATTTCGTGTAACGCTTTTGTGTAACGTTTTTCGAGTTATTTTTATTTTACCGGTACTATGATCACCTTATCACAAGTTTGGCATCCCTAATCTTGGATTCCCAATTTTTCAGTCCTTGCGATGGTTAGTTATAAAAAGTGTTTGTTGTAGTTTCACTTTTCCACTCCAGGAGAGTAGCTGTTGTTCATTTGAGATCTAAGGTTGGTACTGTTGTTCACTCATTGTCTTGACCTACAGTTCCTTTTACACTTGGAAAAAGGACCAATATTTTCTTATTGAAAAAAAAAAAAAAAAAAAAAAATTCAAAAATCCCTACAAAACGCCTTTAAAAAAATAATCCCCCCCTACGCCCTATTTTGGTTTGAAAATCCCTACAGTAGGGATAAATCCCTACATCTGGCAACACTGGCCAGCAATCCAACTTTGTGCCACAGCTGTTTTCCGGCACTAATCGCTACCTAGCAACTCTGGTAGTAAAACTAGAGCTTTGGAAGAAATCAGTAGGGCAGCGTATGCCTGTAGGAGATGATTTATTAAGTTGTGACTCTTATAACTGGGTATATGTGATTACGAAAATTGCGACAGTGCTTTGGCGGTTTTGGTTTATTATCTTCGATAATGAACCATTGGAATCGCCCAAAAAAAAAAATTTTTTGACCCCCCCTCAAAATGAGTTGATTTACGTTTCAAAATACGTAGATTCAGAAAATCGAATGGGAAAAACTGTGAAAAATCTTGACACAACGGTTTATCATCTTCTATGTACAGATCACCCTTCTGTCTAGATTACTGAATGATAGATTAATTATTATTGTGAATTATCAGTAATTATTAATAATTATTATCAAGTAGTGTAAATTATTAATATTTATTGTTGGTTATCAATAATTTTTATGCTTCATTATTAATAATTATTACTAAATACCTATTATTTATTACCTCGATATTTGAAAACCATGTGCTGTTTGAATCAGCTGGGCCAGTTTGAAAATGGACCCGACAGGCTGCCTCTTGATTCACCCTCATGTTGACGATTTTCGATCTGCTCCAACTTTGAGCTGTCATTATGAACGAACGGCTGGTCGTACAAAGCTGTGAATGGTCTTAAAAATTCGAAAAAATAAACTCTATCTAAATATGAAATAAAAAATACACTGTTCTATTTGAATTCTTCGAGTTTTGGATTTTTCAAAATTTCAAATTCGTTTTTAACTCCTTCCCCTTGACCTAGGGTTATTTTATTTATGTATTTATGTTATACATCTTACAAAAATTACGAAATGGAAATAGTAAAACTTATAATTAACATTATTGCAAGGCAAAAGGCAAAACGCCCCCACCGCCCCGCAAGCGAAGCGTCGAGAAATCCCGACGCGCGACTATAGAACTCAATTATACCGAACAGCATTCCAAAAAAATATTTAAAAAAAACTTCTTCAATAAGAAACATTGATGGTACAGAGACGATGAACAGCAGTACACTACAATACTTTTACACATACTTTTACACGTAACCGCTACAAATCATGTTTTCCAGTTCTCTGCTACCTAATTTAATCAGCCATGAACATACTTTCTTCCCGAAAACACCGCGGGAAAAACATTGTGGTGACCGGAGATTCAAATCAATTGCTCCATGTATTAAAAACATAATTATTGCGGATTTCTAGTAGCAATTGCTAGTGTCGGTCAAGGGTTCACCACGTTACCTGCCAATCTGAACCGCGTTTGGTGAACATGTTGGTGCCTATCTTCAATAATCCCTGGGTTTCTGTGGAACATGAGCAGCATTGACTTCACAAAAAGCTGTCTAGGGGAGATAACCCTGAACTCCTCATAAAGATTTACACTCGGGTACATCCGAGGCTTCTTCATAATAACTCTAAGAATCGCTCATTGAACTAAATTAACTCTTTCAACATGTGTAGCGTATGCCCCTCCCCACGCAACAATCCCGTACTGCAAACCGGACTGAACAAGAGCCAAGTACAAAAGTCTGATCTTGTCACGCTTGAAGAACCTCCTCACATAGTAAAAAACAAAAATCAATTTTCTTACCTTCTTCTGAATGGTATCTATGTGCTCCCTCCACCACAACTCCCCATCCATAATCACCCCCAGATATCGGAAGTGTTCAACTCGCTCCAGAATGCACGAACAGCTCGGCGCTAGGTCGCAGTTCATCTCATGATAGTGCTACTGTACTCATGATAATGCTACTTTACGAAGTTTTGTCGTGGTCACTTTGCGTAATTTGGATGATATCTTACTAAATTCGCAGTAAACGTTCTCCCGTGAATTTAGAGTATTTATGAAATCACTGAATTGGATGTTTTTCTTGACCGCTGACTTCTTGACACCTTTAGCTTTCATCATTGCTCGACTTCCGTATTGGAGTCCATACATTTTGGCACGCAGGCCAACAAACTCTTTGATAGGGATACCCCCTGTCTCATCCTTCAATTTCCCAACTGCTTTCTTATTTACATTTGAGTATGAAGGGTGGTCCGTAGGATAGTTGCTGAAATCCATCAAGTCAGCTATATTATCAAATTTATCGTATGTTGTACACATAGAAGAAGAAGAAGATGTCTTAGGAATAATTCTTAATTATTGTTACAATAATAACAATAACAATTATTGTTACATCTATGATGAACGCATCTGTATCTTTTTTTTTTTTTTTTTTTTTTGGCATCGAAAATATTCATACAGCCAAAAAACCTTTTGAATAATAAAGTATATACAGTTACATAATAAAATTAAAATATACAATCATTTTGTCTGAATCAAAATTAATGTTTTCCTTCACAGGTTTCTATTTATTTTGCATAGAAATGCGTATAAAACTTAGATGATGTAGATAAAACGTAGATGTCCGTATCTCCTATTGCTATGAGATGAGCGAGGTTATAAGGTTCATTCACATTTTCGGCGAATTGGTCGAACATGTCTTGTCTTTCACTAATGTTCACAGGGCAGGTTAACACTATATGTTCCACTGTCTCGTTTTCTTCTAGGCATATAAGAATATTGTCCCTCATCTTCAAGCAAGCTTGAGGAAACCTGTGAAACTTCAGGGAACCATCGTATCCTGGTCTCCCTGGTCGTCAATCGCTCTTACAGTCACCAAAGCAACAAAGATAAGTAGGCATGGTAGACGCACAGACGAAGTATATCAACTGACCAAAATTACAAATAACGAAGGGAAATCTTCAGAAACACTTGCCAGCATATCGGTAGAATAGCTAACAGGGGAAATATTCAATAATTCAATTCAGTAATCCCTTGATGACCCTCGTGGATCGTCATTAATTAATAATATTAATTAATATTATTAATCATATTATGATATCCGGCTGTTGGAATCGACTGGGTTCTTTTGTGCAGAACCTGAATGATAGAGCTGATGAATTAATTACAAATAAAATGTACCGATATAATTCTGGGGTTTTTAATACTACGTCGGCAATAATTTTTCTATAAAAGAAGTACCTACTGTTTACGCCACCGGTCCATCGGATTAGCTTATAAGCTATAGTTAGCCGCTCATGTTCGCGTGTGTTCGTCTCCCGATACCGTCGTTGTCCCTCCTCTCGCCTTCATTCTGCGTTCATCCTCCGAACAGTTCGCCAACTGCCGACCCGACTACTTCCTCATTGAATGATAATATCAAATATATTACATTCTTCTCAAAATCGAATATTTTGAGAAACAGTTCGGATCGCCTTCTTCAACTCATATCTACATCGAAGACATTCAGGGCATCTGGAGACAATGGACTTGTATTGGACTTGTATTGGACTTATATTGGACTTATTTTCGACGAACCGATATTCGAGAAACAGCATCGTATTTATGCTGAAAATTCCGCTCGTCACATCGTCTTGAAATTCTTCGAAGTTCAGCGCAGAGACACGTGGTCAGCTCGCCATCAGCTCGCAATCCGGTCAGTTCGTTCCAAAATCGTACTTTTTTGTCCTCCAAAGACTTTATTCAGAGAAAGGACTCTTCAAACCATTTCGTTTTATTTTAATAAGAATTTTATACTTTATAATCGTCAAAAGTGAATAATTATTATTTTGTACCGGAGCTCCGTAGGTTCATTTCAAAATCATTGCAACCCATCACCATTAAATAAACAATAAGTTTGATAAAAGGTATTTTGAATATTACTGAATTCCCTATCAAACTGCGAGCAACTCTCGCACATTGTTTTTGGTAGCAGAGCGTGGTTAGATGGGTTGTATTTGATATCAATCATTTATTCAATTCTAATAATTATTTCTAATAATTCATACGATTTATGATATTAGTTATATTTAAATTCATGTTGAATTATCTTTTCGAATTCGAATATTCGATTTACTCATCTACTCAAGAGCAGTCTGGCAATTCCCAAATAGGTACCAACCACATTTAGGTACTCTACTTGATTCCTTTACCCAGTTTCACCCTTCCTTTGACATTTCCTGATAACCATTCAATTAACATGACTTTTGAGGCTGAATTGGCGAAGGCTAGAAGGACGTGGGTCGCTGCTGCTAGGGAAGTCATGGGAATCTGCGAGAAAGGTCGCAGTGCTCTTGAGAATCCTACCATAGTTAACGAATTCAAAGGGGCTTTCCGAGTTCTCGAAAAATATTATAGTAAATTCGAAGAAACAACAGAATTCATCGTTCAGCTATGCGAAGATGAAAATAGTACTTCGGAATTCCCTTCTGAAACAGAGAAAAAACAGCTAGCTTCTGTTAAGAAATATTATTACGAATGTTTTACAATCATGGAGCATATTTCTGATCCAAAGCCGCCACCGACTGATGCATCTCTAGGAAACAACACCATGATGCACAGTGAATCTAGATCAAATTATTTGCCGAAAATTGACCTTCCAAAGTTTGACGGTCAAATTTTGAATTGGCCAAAATTCAAAGATACTTTCATCTCTCTCGTACATCAAAATGATTCTTTGAAGACTATGCAAAAATATCACTACCTTGTTTCTGTTTTAAGTGGCCCAGCACTCTCAGTAATATCGAATCTACCTCTACTTGAAGATAATTATAAGGGTAATTATCCGAAGATGGACCGATTTCACTTCCGAAAATCTCAATAATAAAAAGTTAAAATTTTGAGCTTCAAAAATTCATGTCAACTTATTGGCATAGTACGTTCATTTTTTGAGTAGTGGCCACACAGGAGTACCTTTCATTATGGTAGAAAAAATGGTTAAAAAAATGTTAAAAATGAGGGAGTGATGGAGAAGTGAGGGGGTGAAAAATCTTAAAATGATGGAGTGAAAACCTGCCATTTGACTCGAGAACTGGAATATTTTTTAAAGAAAAAACGATCCTTCAAAACATGAAATGACAGTATATTATTGTGAAACAGTAAACATTATAATTGTAGGTATTGCTGAACTACTTGGAACGTGGGATCAATTGCCCCATAGTAAATCACAATTCCACTTTAAAAAAAAAAAAACATTTCTCAATGAAGGCAAGTTAAAAAAAATATTATACCACAATCTTCTAGAGCTATTCAACTCAAAATAATACTCATCTAAATTTACGAGTAGGTAGGAACCAAAATTGAAGAAGAGTTTGTCAGTTCTTTGACTTAAAAAAAGGGTTAGGCACGAACTGACCCACAAAAAACCCTAGGAATTAAATATCACTAGAACAATTTTCATATTATGGCAGGCAAACTAATTCACTACGTCACAGTCTAAAATCACAGAGGTATTGCCTAAACAATGTCAGTCTTGAACGGCTTTAAATCACTAATTAACACATTTTTGAAACAAAATTAAAGTTCAGATAATAAAAATCCAGTGAGATAACATTTGGTGCAGCAAAAAATACCTGCATTATCATCAACATTATTATTAGCACACTGTAAGTGATAGATAATCTTCTCACATATGTCACAAGAAATCCCCGGACGCTTTGAAGTAATTGAGCCACCGCACTTATAGCATAAGCCTGAGTTTAAAATCAGTCCTTCCTGCCCAGAGAAATCAATCTTATCATTACAATCGTTATCGTCATCCTTCGAAAGCATCATCATAACATCGCAATTAATATCATGATTAGGGATATTCATTGTCATATTTGGTGCTACATTCAGTACCTGACTAGTCACATTCTCAAGAGGACTAAGCATGGGAATATTTTCAGGGGAAGCATCCATGCCTGAGAAAAGTATCGAGTGTAACTCCGGTTCTTGTTGTTGTAACTTCAGAAAGTTGTACTTGGTGAGCAGCCCATATTTTTTCAGCAAACCATTTTCCTGCGACAACGCGTCGGCAATAAATCGTTTGGCTCTTTTAGATTTCAATCTTCTGAAACTGTCATTCAGCTGTCTCGCCAATACTTCACCTTGGAGTAATTTTTTTCGAATGATGCAGTTGTCCTTACTTTCCATCAAATTTCTCACGACTTTTCTTGGTGAAGTTGGATCTGCACTTTTCTCCAAGGCGGTCTGCGTTCTTTTGAACAACTTCCTTATAGCCTCATTTTTTCGACGGAGCTTCAGGATCTCCGTTCTCAATCTTTGGTTTTCTCTTGCTGTTTGGGTTTGGGCACGCCTCACTCTCTTTCTGCCTGCTTTTTTTTTACTTGATGAGGGGGTTGATGTAGACCCACAGCAGGAAAGTGACGTGTTCAGAGCTGTACGTGGCATGCCTTGCTGCTCTTTTTCTCTTTTTCTTTTCAAATACGCCAGGCTTCTTTCTCGCCATTTTTTCCTCACAGCTCTCTTCTCTCGCTCGGACATTTCTGCTACTAGCTTCACCTGATTTTTTTCTTTCTTCCTTCTGTACTTCTCTTGCTCCTTCAGTTTCAGTTTTAGAGCTTTCTCAGGATCACATTTCATGATTTCGCGGCGAAGTCTGTCATATTGTTTCTTTTTGCTGTTGTTTGTCCTTGTTCTTCGGCTTGGGAGCCATTGTTGCAGTAGTAATACCTCGAATTAAGGCTCCTCCTGTCAGAGACAAGAAACAGCTGAATTCAAAGAGAGTTGTGTAAAAATACATAGCTACCAACAGCAGATATGTAATGGGTACATATTAACTTATTAAACGTACCTACCTACCGTATTAAATCAACAAAATCTCAGAGGGTAACCCTAATCTTTAAAAATGACCTTTGAAATCCCAACGCTTGGAACTACAAGGCTTCTGAAACTGATCAAGCCTCAATTAATGAATATAAAAACTGGCGTAATATATTCGTAATTATACCTACTGATCCCTTTTTGGTTCAATTTCAATCAAAAGATTTTAGGGGCGTTAGAAAATTTTTTTTTTCGAGCGATTACAATGGTTTATTACTGAATAACAAACCGAAATTCACCAGCAGATTGGTAAATTACCTTTTCTTTCATTCCAGTAACAATTTAAAAACAGAGTCTATTCATAAAATTCGATGACCCACATGACATTCAAGTACGGTAAATTACATTTATTTTAACGTTATTCATTCCCTCACTTTTGAAAATTTTCGAAAAAATGAGGGAGTGAAGAGTGAGGGAATGAAAGTTTCAAGGTTTTTATTTTTTTTTTAATTACTGTTATTCTTCTATAAATAAAAATGAGCATGAAATCAAAAGCCTATAGCATTTGCTATAAAAAAAAATACGCGCAAGAGAAAGAATTACTTTGGAAATTACCTTTTTTGGGGAAATGAGGGAATGAAGACCAATTCGGCCACACGTGGATTCTAACCCACTGCGTGTCCAACAGAACCGAACTTAAACGACTGAGGGGCTGGCTGGCGGTCTCGAACATTCCTAGGGGCTCCCAACTACCGTCCCTTCCCTCTCCCAGACATTGAAAAGCGCTTCCCTCTGTGCTATCACTCCAAACATTTCAAATGAGGGAATGAAGCAAAAACGTTCGGACATACCATTTTGAATATATTTATTTTTGCTGGCTATGCTAAGTAATGAGGGGTATTTTTTAATGGAATCCTGATTAAATAACTGATTGAATCAGTTAGTGAAATGAAACGAAACCTAAATTATTGAGCAAATACGAATTTTCAAAGTGCAGGACTAGGAGGTCGGACACAGTGAGGGAATGAACAAAATACCATTTGGAATTTAATATTTACTACTTGTAAATTTACTTTGGTGATAGAATGTAGCCTCCATGGTAAAACAAAAGTATCTGGATAGTCCTGATTTTTTTCCAATGACTGGCACGTACATTTCAGGTTGAAAAGTGACCGGACGCAAAATTTGCACATTTTCAGATAATCACCCATAATGTAGCTTGGAATGCTCTCGTTAAGACATACGATAAGAAACGTATTCTAGCTAGTAATTATCTGGATCAAGTTCTCTCATACAAACCTACTCAAGGGAAACAAATAGAAACCTTGAAACATTTTTTAGCGAAGGTTGCTGAATGTATTTCTGCATTTAGGCTCTTGAAAATTGAAAATGAAGCTGAATTCATTCTTTTCTACCTTGCTTCGAGATGTTTGGATTTTCGTACAAGGGAACGCTTTGAAATTGATTCCAAAGAAACTGATGTTCCTACAGTTGATCAACTAGTTACTTACGTCAGAGATCACCTGTTTGCTCTTCAATTAGCTGAGTGTAAAACATCTAATGATTCAAATAATTCATTCCGCTCTAAACAAAACTCAGCAAATAATTCAGAGTCAAAGCGACATTCTAACATCTCTTCGAAATCGTTTGTTGCTAATGCTAACGCTGGCAATAGCCGAAGAACTTCTAAGGGTAAATTGACAATCACCTATCCCGACTGCATTGTTTGTAACCGTGGCGCTCACTCCATACGGAGTTGTGAGAAATTCCATGGTGCTACTTTAGCTCAGCGACTTCAATTTTTGAAAAATTTTAATGGCTGTAGAAACTGTCTCAGCCACTTACACTCCACCGCGGATTGTAAATCTCAGTGGAGGTGCAGGTTTTGTAATGAAAAACATCATGTCATGTAACACAAATCTCAGGTAGATCCTCCCCCCAACTCATCGGCAACAACGTCTGCGGTTCCCGAACCAAGTTTATCAGCCGTTTTAGAAACAACATCGGACGAGAATACAAATGTCATACTAGGAACAGCTGTAGTCCAGATGAAGGATGTTAGGGGTCAATTTCAAGATGTTAGATTAGTTATTGATTGTGGAAGTCAACATAGCTTCATAACTCAACGTTGTATTAGACGCCTGGGTTCGGAGGTATCTAAATTTTCCCGTCGGATCTATGGCATAGGTGAAACAGCCTTTGACGGCGCAAGAGGTCAAACTGCTTGCACTATTCGGCCGAGAAACAAAAATTCTCCTGATTTGGCTCTTCATGCAGTGGTCATTAAAAATATCACATCTTATCTCCCGTCTAATACATTTCCTCATCATTTGATTAAGCCATACTCACGTTTCGAACTGGCGGATCCTAAATTTTGGATTCCGGCTCCCATCGACTTCTTACTTGGAGCTGAAGTATTTGATCAAATTTGGACGGAGCCTGCGATCAAGATTGGTAGTGACGTCCCTTCTTTGTTCCCATCAATCTTTGGAAACGTCGTGATGGGCAAATATAAGAACTCATCTTCGTCATGCAGTACATCTCTTTTCACAATGCTAGAGTCTGATGATCTTAATAATCAACTTCAGAAATTTTGGGAAATCGAAGAACCCGTTCAAATTTGCCGTCCAAATCCGGATGAGGATGCTTGTGAGAAATACTTTCAACAGACACATTCTAGGCTTCCCAATGGTCAATACGTCGTCAGACTACCATTCCGTTCCACTCCACCTATTTTCGACTCTCTTACGATGGCTTCCAATCGTTTTTATTCTCTTGAGGCAAGACTCAAAAGGAATCCTGACCTCAAAGAACAATATCACTCATTCATTCAAGAATATCTCAACTTAGGCCATATGAGTCCTTCACAATCAGCGTCGAAATACCTGATCCCGCATCATTCTGTGACGAAAGGAGATAGAGGAAAAACCAAAATTCGAGTTGTATTTGATGGTAGTGCAAAAACTCAAAATGGCTCTATCAATGACCATTTATTGGTCGGACCTAAACAGCAAAATGATATTCGTGCAGTTCTTCTCAATTTTCGGGTTCACGCTGTGGCATTTGTTGCTGACATCGTAAAAATGTTCAGGAACATATGGATTGCAGAAGAAGACAGAGCATTTCAACATATTTTATGGCGTTTCGATCAATCCGCACCCCTTGTGACTTATCAGCTTAATACAGTTACTTATGGGTTAACTAGTGCTCCGTATTTGGCACTCAGAGTCTTACGCCAACTGCGTGAAGACGAAGGATTGAAATATCCAAAAGCAGCTGAGATCATAGAAAGAGACGTTTATGTTGATGATTATGCTACCGGTTCTCACTCTATAGAGGACGCCCTGGACCTTAAGAACCAACTCATAAATCTATTGAAGTCAGGCGGTTTTGAGTTAGGCAAATGGGCTAGCAATCGTAAGGAATTGCTCCAACCTGCGCCCGACGAATCTCAAGGCGCTCCAGTCTTTCTATCTCATCCCGATGACACGACGATCAAAGTACTAGGAATTCAATGGGACCCCTCTCAGGATTGTTATTCCTATCAGCTCAACTTACCCGAATTTCATCGTTATACCAAACGAACAACACTTTCTGTAGTGGCGAGAGTGTACGATCCCTTAGGATTCCTTTCTCCCTACATTGTTATGCTGAAAGGTTTCATTCAGTCCTTATGGAAAGAGAGTTTGGGCTGGGATCAATCACTTTCTAGTATTCTAGTTGAGGAATGGGAATCTTTGATTAGACAAATGGATCAACTATCCAACATCAAAATACCCCGATATATAGGAGCCTCAGCATCGTCCACTCATCAGGTTATCGGCTTTTCAGACGCGTCATTTTTTTTTTTTTTTTAAAGTTTATTTTGCCTTTAATCACAAAAACAATAAATAACAAAATAAATGAAGTATTTGATACTTCATATACAAACAAAAATGTTACTCTTTTCTATGCGTACAAAAATAAAGTGGCATTCAGTATTTATTACTGATCTCCAAAATTTAAAAAATTGTCTGGAGATCAGGAGTTGGAAAGAAAATTGAAAACATGAAAAGAAATGAGCGCTATCAAAGAAATACTTTACAATAATTCAAAAAAAAAAATAATAATAATAATAAAATAAAATAATTATTATTATGTAAAAAAGAGGTACAAAATGAAAAACGGAATTAAAAAATCAATAAGAACAAAGTACTAATGCTCTGATAATTATTAAAGCATAAAATATTACTAAAAAAACCGCAAAAGGGAAATGCACATATCATTTTTGTATAAACTTTTAAAATGAACAATTAAACTGTTTTTAAATTTATTAAAACTACAGCTTAATTTAATATGAGGAGGCAATTCAATATACAGTCTAGGGCCTAAAAATGAAAATTGACGCTTAAAAAAATCACATCTAGGGTGAGGGACTGGTATCATCAAAATTGAATTTGATCTTGTGATACCTTGAAGGGGGTGAATGTCAGAAAGATGATGCTTGTGGAAATACTTTAGCAGTTCAACTACATAAGTTAGCCTAGGGGGGAGTGTCAAGTTTGGAAAACAAAGGCTTACTGGGGCTTAAATATCCGGTTTTAAAAATTAGACGTAATACCGATTTAGTTGCCACCTCAACCTCTCTAAATGAACCTTCATAGGCGCCACCCCAGACAGGAAGACAATAGGTAAAGACAGAATAAATGAATGCATGGAAAGTTGACTTAATAACGGATAGAGGTAGACATTTACTAAGAAAAGAAAAAACTCTGCAAATTCTTGACACAACGGTTCATTATCTTCTTTGTACAGATCACCCTTCTGTCTAGATCACTAGGTCTAAATGTCTAGATCCTAAATGTTAGATTAATTATTATTATCAATTATCACTAATTATTAACAATTTTATCAAGTAGGTACCTAGTGAAAATTATTATAATTTATTGTTAGGTATTAATAATTTGTATTAATTATTAATAATAATTATTATTAATTCTGATTAATTAATACGATATAATTCTGGGGTTTTTAATACTACGTCGGTAATAATTTTTCTATAAAAGAAGTACCTACCAACAAACATTCGAAATTACCTTCATTCCGCAGCACGAAACGCACCTCAGATCAACAAACTCGACATCACCATATGATGTTCCAAAGAGCTTGTTAGTATGAAAATGGACCTGTATTTCAAAAGTTTGATTCATGATCGTGTTGTGAGGCACAATCTTTGACCCGTCATTGTGAACGAACGGCTGGTCGTACAAAGCTGCGGATGGTCTTAAAAAATTCTACGGAACAAACTCTATCTAAATATGAAATAAAAAACATACCGTTCTATATGAATTTTTCGAGATATGGAATTTTCAAAATTTCAAAATTCGTTTTGAACTCCTTCCCCTTGACCTAGGGTTATGAAAAGTTTCGAGGATCATTGTGGGGCTGGTCCAAACCCAGAAACCAAATTTCGTAATTTTAGCTCAACGTTAACTGGGCAAAGTGGCGCGTACGGCGGACGGCGTACGGCGTACGGCGGACGGACGGATTTTTTGGTTTATTATCTTCGATAATGAACCATTGGAATCGCCCAAACAAAAAAAAATTTTAACCCCCCCTCAAACTTTGTTGGTTTACGTTTCAAGACACGTAGATTCAGAAAATCGAATAAAAAAAAACTCTGCAAATTCTTGACACAACGGTTTATTATCTTCCTTGTGCAGATCACCCTTCTGTCTATACCAGACTGTGTTGCAAATCGGCACCATACCATATTCTCACCGTACTCATACCATACCATACGAATTTCTTTTCTGTCTTATCATACTGTACTAAATCTTACATACAATAATATACCTTACCATACTCATACCATGTCATACAAACCGAGTGAATATTGAAATGTCATCCATTTCTGACCTATATTTAAAATTTCAAGTATCTAGCTCATCATCAAAATTTAATTTGTTTAAACAAATAGGTATTATTTAAACAATTTTACAGACAAGAAACCGAGTGAATATTGCATTGTGATCCATTTCTGACCTATATTTAAAGTTTCAAGTATCTAGCTCATCATCAAAATTTAATTTGTTTAAACAAAAAGGTATTATTTAAACAATTTTACAGATGAGAAACCGAGTAAATATTGCAATGTGGTCTATCCCCGACTCACGGTTAAAATTTCTAGACTGTAGTTTACCGGGAAGATGACAAAAGGTAGTTTTATTCTGGGCGTCTGACGGTTGGGTCACATAACGGCGTTTTCGACGCGAAAGATTAGTGTTTTTCCTAAACCTTTGCGCGCTCCCTGTGAACGAACGGCTGGTCGCACAAAAATCCAATTGGTCTAAAAAGATTTGTAATTTTTCAGGTCATTCAAAAGTGAACTGAAAATTACACGTTTCAGTAAAATATTTTGAGATGTGACATTGTCGAAATTTTAAATTTCGTTTTGAACCCCTTCCCCTTGACCTAGGGTTATGAAAAGTTTCGAGGACCATTGTGGGGCTGGTCCGAACCCAGAAACCGAATTTCGTAATTTTAACTCAACGCTAACTGGGCAAAGTGGCGCGGACGGCGTACGGCGTACGGCGGACGGACGGATTTTGGTTTATTATCTTCGATAATGAACCATTGGAATCGCCCAAAGAAAAAAAAATTTTAACCCCCCCTCAAAATTTGTTGGTTTACGTTTCAAGACACGTAGATTCAGAAAATCGAATAAAAACAACGGTTCATTATCTTCTTTGTACAGATCACCCTTCTGTCTAGATCACTAGGTCTAAATGTCTAGATCCTAAATGTTAGATTAATTATTATTATAAATTATCACTAATAACAATTTTATCAAGTACCCAGTGAAAATTATTATAATTTATTGTTAGGTATTAATAATTCGTATTTATTATTAATAATTATATTATTAATTACTATTAATTAATACGATATAATTCTGGGGTTTTTAATACTACGTCGGTAATAATTTTTCTATAAAAGAAGTACCTACTTACCAACAAACATTCGAAATTACCTTCATTTCCGTAGCACGAAACGCACCTCAGAACAACAAACTCGACATCACCATATGATGTTCCAAAGAGCTTGTTAGTATGAAAATGGACCTGTATTTCAACAGTTTGAGTCGAGATCGTGTGGTGAGGCACAATCTTTGAGCCGTCATTGTGAACGAACGGCTGGTC
Source organism: Stenodema calcarata (assembly GCA_963920205.1). Lineage (NCBI taxonomy): Eukaryota > Metazoa > Arthropoda > Insecta > Hemiptera > Miridae > Stenodema > Stenodema calcarata. The sequence goes on from OY986054.1 coordinate 186,591, forward strand.
GTACAAAGCTGCGGATGGTCTTAAAAAATTCTACGGAACAAACTCTATCTAAATATGAAATAAAAAACATACCGTTCCATATGAATTTTTCGAGATATGAAATTTTCAAAATTTCAAAATTCGTTTTGAACCCCTTCCCCTTGACCTAGGGTTATGAAAAGTTTCGAGGACCATTGTGGGGTTGGTCGAAACCCATAAAAAAAATTTCGTAATTTTAACTCAACGCTAACTGGGCAAAGTGGCGCGGACGGCGTACGGCGTACGGCGTACGGCGGACGGACGGATTTTGGTTTATTATCTTCGATAATGAACCATTGGAATCGCCCAAAGAAAAAATTTTTTTAACCCCCCCTCAAAATTTGTTGGTTTACGTTTCAAGATACGTAGATTCAGAAAATCGAATAAAAAAAACTCTGCAAATTCTTGACACAACGGTTCATTATCTTCTTTGTACAGATCACCCTTCTGTCTAGATCACTAGGTCTAAATGTCTAGATCCTAAATGTTAGATTAATTATTATTATCAATTATCACTAATTATTAACAATTTTATCAAGTACCTAGTGAAAATGATTATAATTTATTGTTAGGTATTAATAATTCGTATTTATTATTAATAATAATTGTTATTAATTATGATTAATTAATTCGATATAATTCTGGGGTTTTTAATACTACGTCGGTAATAATTTTTCTATAAAAGAAGTACCTACCAACAAACATTCGAAATTACCTTCATTTCCGTAGCACGAAACGCACCTCAGAACAACAAACTCGACATCACTTAAGCCATATGATGTTCCAAAGAGCTTGTTAGTATGAAAATGGACCTGTATTTCAACAATTTGAGTCACGATCGTGTTGTGAGGCACAATCTTTGAGCCCTCATTGTGAACGAACGGCTGGTCGTACGAAGCTGCGGATGGTCTTAAAAAATTCTACGGAACAAACTCTATCTAAATATGAAATAAAAAACATACCGTTCTATATGAATTTTTCGAGATATGAAATTTTCAAAATTTCAAAATTCGTTTTGAACCCCTTCCCCTTGACCTAGGGTTATGAAAAGTTTCGAGGACCATTGTGGGGTTGGTCGAAACCCATAAAAAAAATTTCGTAATTTTAACTCAACGCTAACTGGGCAAAGTGGCGCGGACGGCGTACGGCGTACGGCGTACGGCGTACGGCGTACGCCGTCCGCGCCACTTTGCCCAGTTAGCGTTGAGTTAAAATTACGAAATTTTTTTGATGGGTTTCGACCAACCCCACAATGGTCCTCGAAACTTTTCATAACCCTAGGTCAAGGGGAAGGGGTTCAAAACGAATTTCGAAAATTTGAAAATCTCATATCTCGAAAAATTCATATGGAACGGTATGTTTTTTATTTCATATTTAGATAGAGTTTGTTCCGTAGAATTTTTTAAGACCATCTGCAGCTGTGTACGACCAGCCGTTCGTTCACAATGACGGCTCAAAGATTGTGCCTCACCACACGATCGTGAATCAAACTGTTGAAATACAGGTCCATTTTCATACTAACAAGCTCTTTGGAACATCATATGGCTTAAGTGATATCGAGTTTGTTGTTCTGAGGTGCGTTTCGTGCTACGGAAATGAAGGTAATTTCGAATGTTTGTTGGTAGGTACTTCTTTTATAGAAAAATTATTACCGCCGTAGTATTAAAAACCCCAGAATTATATCGTATTAATTAATCATAATTAATAATAATAATTATTAATAATAAATACGAATTATTAATACCGAACAATAAATTATAATAATTTTCACTAGGTACTTGATAAAATTGTTAATAATTAGTGATAATTGACAATAATAATTAATCTAACATTTAGGATCTAGACATTTAGACCTAGTGATCTAGACAGAAGGGTGATCTGTACAAAGAAGATAATGAACCGTTGTGTCAAGAATTTGCAGAGTTTTTTTTATTCGATTTTCTGAATCTACGTATCTTGAAACGTAAACCAACAAATTTTGAGGGGGGGTTAAAAAAATTTTTTCTTTGGGCGATTCCAATGGTTCATTATCGAAGATAATAAACCAAAATGAAAGTCGATCTTCTAATCGAATTACTAACTCGATGAATATGTTGTTTCCACTTCAAATATTTATCTATCATTACACCCAAATATCGCTGACAATCCACTCGCTTGATAGCAGGGCATGTACATGGCCCAAAAGAGCAAGAGCTCGAAGGGACGTGAAAAGGAATAGCAGACGATTCCGGTTGGCCTGATTCTGTAATAGAATGAGTGATGTAGGAAGTTTTTTGATTGTTTGCAGTTAACGCATTAACGGCAAGCCAGTTAGAAATGGTAGATACTGCAGTAGTACCAAGAGTATGAACTCTGCTCCAAGTATCAGCCACCACAACGAGAGCCAAATCATCGGCAAAACCAATCAATGCACCTCCAGTATTCAACTCAAAAACATCATTCATGTACAATATAAACAATATCGGCCCCAGTACAGACCCTTGAGGTACACCAATCGACATGCGCAAGCATTCACTCCGTTCTCCATCAATTTCAACAAACTGGCTTCTGTTCACTAAATATGATGCGAACCAGCTCAAAACAGTGGAATCCAAACCCAACTGATCTAGGAACGCGGTAGCGTTCCGCCCCGCCAAGCAAAGAAGTTGAGAAAACGAACGATGCCGAGTCCATGTTTACCGGACGTCACGAAACGCGTTTTCGAGGTATCCATATCTCGGCTCCTATTTGACCGATCAACTTGAAATTTGGTGTGGGTCTTCTTTGAGTGTATATTAGAAAGCCCTGAAAGTTTCAAATCGATAGGTCTAAAGGGAGCCGAGCTACATAACTTCAAAAACCCAGTTTTTCGGCCTTAGATTGTTCTTCTCCTTCTTCTCCTTCTCCTTCTTCTCCTTGTTCAGACAGGCAAGGCTGGAGCCTCTCCACGTTGACCGATTGACTTGAAATTTTGCACAGAGCTTCATTCAACCTTGAGACAGAGCCTTATATAAGATGTGACCCATTATCTCAACCCAAAAAAGTTTTAGAAACAAAAGAACAGAAACCTTAGGAAAATTCTGTCCACTTTGACGAGTCTACAGCCTGGGTAAAAGGACCAATCGACTTGAATTTTTTTTACATACCTTCTTTACAGCATGGCTCAGTGCCATTTGAACGAAATAAGCAATTATCTCAACCCAAAAAAAAATTAGGGACAAAAAAACTGAAATTTAGGGTAATTTAGGTTAATTATGGCCATATCTTGGCTCCTAGTAGACCGATCAACTTGAAATTTGGTATGAATCTTTTTGGTGTGGATAATAGAAAGCCCTGAAAGTTTCAAGTCGCTAGGTCTAAAGGGAGCCGAGTTATATAACTTCAAAAACCAATTACCATGTTTTTCTACTTTTTTCAGTCGGTCAAGGCTACAGCCTCTCCACCTTCGCCGATTGACTTGAAATTTTGCACGGAGCTTCGTTTCAAGTGTAGCAAGTGCCTTTTGAAAGATTCAAGTCGATATCTTTAAAGGGAGCCGAGTTATATAACTTCAAAAACCCGGTTTTTCACCCTTACCTGTTCTTCTTCTCCTTAATCAGTTAGGCATTTCCACCTTCACGGATTGACTTGAAATTTTGCACAGAGCTTCGTTTCAACATCAGACAGTGCCTTTTGAAAGGTTTAACCCATTATCTCAACCCAAAAACTTTTAGAAACAAAAAACTGAAATTTAGGCTAATTTTGGCAACTTTGACGAGTCTACAGCCTGGGTAACCGGACCAATCGACTTGAAATTTTGCATAGACCTTCTTTATAAAGTGACCCACTTCAACAACAAAAAGATGTGATATCCCCCCAAAAAACACTCCGTGTAAAAATCACCCCGCCTCGCAAATATCATTCTTCAGAGGCCGGAAAAAGTTATGATATCCACTTTCCCCGCCCGCCCTTTTCCTCATTAAGGAGCTAAGTATAATGAAAAGCTTAACCTCTTCACAAGCACCGTACCCCTTTCGAAATCTCCCCTTGGCGCTATTGCGAGACGTTTTTATTACTTCCACAAGCAACTAATACTTGATGGTGGTTAACGTTTTATACAAGTATTAGTTGCTTGTGGAAGTAATAAAAACGTCTCGCAATAGCGCCAAGGGGAGATTTCGAAAGGGGTACGGTGCTTGTGAAGTGGTTAAGCTTTTCATAATACTTAGCTCCTTAATGAGGAAAAGGGCGGGCGGGGAAAGTGGATATCATAACTTTTTCCGGCCTCTGAAGAATGATATTTGCGAGGCGGGGTGATTTTTACACGGAGTGTTTTTTGGGGGGATGTAGTTTACTAAGCAGTCGTTTATGATTTATCGTATCAAAAGCTTTGGTTAAATCAAAATATATACTCAAAACTTTGTCACCCGAATTAAGAGCATCGCTAATAAGAGAACTAAGCATAACTACAGCATCCTTACAACTACGACCTGTACGAAACCCAAATTGTTTGTTTGAAATTAATAGATTTCCATCCATGAAAGCCATCAATTGTTGCTTCACCAATTTCTCAAAAATCTTGGAAAAAGTAGACAATAAAGAAATAGGTCTATAATTTTCGAGCAGCATCCGAGAACCTTTTTTAAATAACGGCTTGACTTTCGCTAGTTTCAGCGAATCAGGGAAACATCCATTTGTCAGACTTAGATTGACCAAATAAACCAAAGGCTCACTGATTGACTCAATAATTTTTTTAACCAGATTTGAGTCGAAAATATCATGCCCCGAGCCTTGATTAGCTTTTAAATTCTTAACACACTTCTTAACATCTTCTTGGTCAACTAGACTGAAAGACATCACGCAATTTACCTTTCTAGGTAAATTACTAGAAGGGTCAAAATTCTCAAATTTCCCAAAAACTGAGTTGCCAATATTCACGAAATACTCGTTAAATTTATTTGCAATATCCGAGGAGTTGGTTATAACCTCACCCTGGGAACACAACTTATCAATTGCTGTATCTTTATTATTGTTCTGAGCTATTTCTTTTACGACCTTCCAAATTTTACGGGGGCAATTATCAGCTTGGGAAAATTTATTTCGATAATATGACTGCTTACATGATTGTATCAAATTCCTCAACTTAGAGCAATATTTTTTGAAATACTCTTTCAAATAGATATTGAAAGGCTGTTTTTTCCTTTTCTTAGCCAATCTGTCCCTCTTGTTTATGGATGTAACCAGCCCAGCAGTGATCCATGGTTTAATTTTTTTAGCCTTTTTGATTTTATGATTTATATTTGTGGTAGTTACATAAGATTCTTCAATCGTTGAAGATAAAATTCTGACAAATTCATCAAAGGCCAAATTCATATCATTCAGAACATACACTGAAGAAGCCCAGTTAATTTTCCCAAGATTTTCCAATAATTTGTTGTAATCAATTTTTTTAAATGATTGAACTGAGGCATCCGATGTAACACTTCTTACTGGAAGATCATTAATTTTATGAAATTTAAGAAACACAGCATCGTGGTCAGTAACGTTACAAGACCATCGACAAGATTCACACATATTCAGGAAAAGTTTCTCCATTTTCACAAAAATATGGTCCAAACATGAGACTGACGTAGTTGGTGAATTAATTAAGCCTATAAACCCGTATGACGTTAAGAAGTCCAGATAATTCGACACTTTATCCCTTCTATGACCATTATTGTTATCAGATATATCAATATTTATATCACCACAAAATATTACATTATTCGATCGAAGTTCAGATTCTAATTCATTAATTAGATTAATAATGAACTTATCCACATCCGACGAAAAACATCTGTATATGGAGATTAATGTTATTTCTCGGTCAGCATACACAAATTTGAGTAGCAATACGGATGCATTTTGAATATTAATTTCCCTAATTTCATTTACATGAATACTATTTTCAGCATATATTAATACACCACAGTTTTGATTGTAGGCAACCTCCGAATTATACAAATTATATCCCTCTGTAGGGCTGTTTGCTCTACCAACGGGAAGATCAGGGATGAAACTACTGATTGTATAAGTACCACTCAAAAACTAGCCATGCAAAAAGATGTGATATCCCCCCAAAAACAACTCCGTTGTAAAAACTGGCCCGCCAAAAAACCTCAGCCGCAAAAAGGAATGATATCCATTTTGCCCGCCAGCCACATACATAGGATGCTCGGTGCTTCGCACCTCGCTGTTGAGTATGCATATAGAAACCTGATCCTCCTACCCCTAACCTCCACCGTCAATGTTTTCCTGTTCCCTGTCTCCTTCCCACAACCCCCTCTCACCCTTAGTCACCCTCGGTTTCACCTAATATGTTTCCTCTGTTACACCAGCAGGGAGCTTTACGTTTCTTTTAATTCTGTTGGCGGGAGCTTTTTGTCACATAAACAAGCCTGAATTGAAGCATTACTTCATTATAGGTGTACCACTACTGATTACTCGTGACCACCAGTAATACTTATAATATAGTAATGCTTCAATTCAGGCTTGTTCATCTGGCAAAAAGCTCCCGCCAACAGCATTGAAAGAAGCGTAAAGCTCCCTGCTGGTGTAACAGAGGAAACATATTAGGTGAAACCGAGGGTGACTAAGGGTGAGAGGGGGTTGTGGTAAGGAGACAGGGAACAGGAAAACATTGACGGTGGAGGTTAGGGGTAGGAGGATCAGGTTTCTATATGCATACTCAACAGCGAGGTGCGAAGCACCGAGCATCCTATATATGTGGCTGGCGGGCAAAATGGATATCATTCCTTTTTGCGGCTGAGGTTTTTTGGCGGGCCAGTTTTTAAAACGGAGTTGTTTTTAGGGGGATGGTATATTAATACACCACAGTTTTGATTGTAGGCAACCTCCGAATTATACAAATTATATCCCTCTGTAGGGCTGTTTGCTCTACCAACGGGAAGATCAGGGATGAAATGAGAAGGCAGTCATTTTAACTTCGATGGCTGATATATATTTACAGATGATCGTGCGCGTTATGAAATGTCGATGTGTACAGGTTAATGAATAGATGAACGATTGTAGAAAAATACAGGTTTACGTAGAGTGAATGCACTTGAACACACGAGGGGTTACTACACTGAGGAGACTTGAGTCACAGAGTAGGTCGGGTACAAACAGTTATCAGTTAGATTGAAAGTGATGCGTTTGAACGTGATGCGAGTGAATGTGTTGGTTGACAGATCGTTGGTTGACTGAACCGCGTTGGTTGACTCAACCGCGTTGGTTGAGTCAACCGCGTTGGTTGACTCAACCGCGTTGGTTGAGTCAACCGCGTTGGTTGACTCAACCGCGTTGGTTGAATGAAGTTTGTAGACTGAACGATGACTGAACGGTGGACTGAACGCATTTGGCAGTGCTCAGGGATTTTATAACCTAGTGAGGCTACGGCCGAACACCCTCAATATTAAATAGAGTCTTATAATCAACAAATTTATTATACCAAATTTCACTTAGAACAATAATACTAGGTTTGGTTTTTAACTGGGAAACGCAAGATATGAACTCATCAAAATTGTGATTTATACTACGGATATTTAGATGACATAAAGAAAAAGAAGCATATTCTAAGAAAGAATTTAACTGATAAATATCCTCACAATGCTTTTCACATGCATTTGTAACTGAAATTACATAGTCAGCAATATCCATAGGAAGAAAGAATTTTGAGATCCGAAAAAACTAATCATTCATATACGATCAAGATCATAGACAGATCTTATAACCTGAACCGGCTCGCCATCAGCTCTTCTTACATGCACAGTACTGTTCTTAATCCAAACATACTTCAAACCTTTTTCCTTCGCTTTTGTCTTGGCTCTTCTTAGTAAATCAGCTCGGTAGGATGTAAGGTTTTCGTTAATGTACACACGATTTTCCGGCCACTTATCGAAAATATGCTTAGCTGCGACGATTCCTGACGTTTTTGCTGCCTTGATAACATCATCACGTGTAGCAGGAGAATCCAGAACAACTAGAATTTTACGGGGACGATCAGTGCGGGCTTGACCAGTTCGAAAGGCCTTAACGATGTTGCATTCTACATTCAATAACTTCGATGTAGTTCTCATAATATCAACACAGTTCTCATTCCGTGATTCCGGGACACCATGCAACTCGAGATTAGCATTTCTAGAACTCTGCTCCAAGTAATCAACCTTCACCTGAAGATCAGAGATAGTTGATTTTAATTCGAAATTTTCCTTGGACAGTTCTCCAACCGTAACCTTCAAATCGGAAACATCCTTAACCAAATTGTCAAACTGAGCGCTCATAAAAGTAACTGACTCCTTTAGCTCCCTCAGATCATCCCTGATAGTATCCAACATTGCCAGTCTCCTATTTATCTGTTCAAGAGACTTATTTTCTGCAGACTTCATCTGTACCACCTCACCTGTAACTTCATCATCCGACGACGCATTCGAATTAGACGAATTTACTTCCTTACCCATGCATCTATCACACTTCCATCTTCCACGGGCATCTTTACTCAATCTCTTATAAGATTCGACCGTTTTTAACCTCGTACAATGTGGGTGATAAGAAAGTTTACACACCGAGCAGACAGCAGTCTTCCTCGGGGAATGAATATCACGGGCGCACTTTGCACAGTCCATTTGATTAGGACAATGGGCGATTGAAGGAAACAGCCGTATAGGTGACGATAATCCACCGAACGCGACAAGATAAAACGTTCACAAAGAGAGCGACCACGACAGAAAATCAAGTAAAAAGAGACGACAACAACAGAGACAGAACTCGAGACGCTCACCCTACGAGGTTCGAACAACAACATTGAAAGCTTATTGTGCCGTATTCTATTTGAAAACTATTTCCGGCGATTCAACATCAGTCTACCTACTTGTGGCTAAAACTAAATTAGCACCATTGAAAACCATATCAGTACCCAGACTTGAGCTTTGTGGAGCGTTATTACTCGCGAAGCTATATCACTCATTAGCTCCATTTCTCAGTCGTCTCCCTTCATTGAAGTTAAATCCAGTGTTCTTCACAGACTCGTCCATAGTATTAGGATGGTTGAACACTCCTCCATTTAAGCTCAAAACCTTCGTTGCTAATCGAATATCAGAAATTGGTGACCTAACGCCTATCGAACTCTGGAGACACGTTGATACCGAACAGAACCCAGCCGATGTGGATCACGGGGACTTTTACCGTCTGAGTTATTGCAACACAACATTTGGTGGCAAGGTCCAGAATGGTTATCATTGGCAGAAGAAATGTGGCCCACTCCCACATTTTCTGAGCAGAGTAATCTGCCCGAAATTAAGGGGAATCCTGTTTCACTAAATCTCAGTTCTAAAACTGAACCCCCTTTTTTGTTATGGATGAAACAGTTCCCTTCATTCATGAAATTGATTCGAGTTGTTGCAATACTCTTAAGGTCTATACATAATCGACGCAACAAGGTAACCCCCAGAACGGGACTTCTCCAACGCCACGATATCGACATGGCTATGAACTGCTGTATAAAAGCAGTTCAATTTCATTCACTCTTGGACCAAAACACTAAACCTGAGAACATCCACCGTCTTTATGGAAATCTTTGTCCTTTTTTCGACTCAGATGGGCTCTTGAGGGTGGGCGGTAGATTAACTCACTCTAACCTCCCATACAACAGCAGACATCCTATTCTAATTCCCTCAAAATGCCATTTTACCATCCAACTGGTCGACTTTTATAATTCTATCCATTTACATCCTGAACCTTCTCTTGTAGACAAGAAAGAATATCTTCTATCAAGATGGCAGCTGACAAGGAAGATGCAACAACAATTTTGGAACCGATGGCGCCTGGAATACCTCCAGACACTCCAAAAACGGCACAAGTGGACTAAGGATGTCCCAAACATCAACGTTGGTGACCTTGTAATACTCATGGAAGACAACGCAGACGTCATGAAGTAGCCTACTGCGAGGGTCACTCAGGTACATCCTGGGAAAGATGGGGTAGTCCGTGTGGCTACAGTCCACACTGGTCGCTCGACATGGAAACGTACAGTCCAAAAGCTCATCCCTCTTCTTCCCCTGTCCATTCCTGCCTATGACTGCTAGTTGCAAAATTGTATTCTCATCTTCTGTATACTGTTAGGTATGGCATACTTATGTACCAACTGATTGGCATTGAAATTTGTTTGTTCAAATTTGGTGGGCGGAATGTTTACGCCACCGGTCCATCGGATTAGCTTATAAGCTATAGTTAGCCGCTCATGTTCGCGTGTGTTCGTCTCCCGATACCGTCGTTGTCCCTCCTCTCGCCTTCATTCTGCGTTCATCCTCCGAACAGTTCGCCAACTGCCGACCCGACTACTTCCTCATTGAATGATAATATCAAATATATTACATTCTTCTCAAAATCGAATATTTTGAGAAACAGTTCGGATCGCCTTCTTCAACTCATATCTACATCGAAGACATTCAGGGCATCTGGAGACAATGGACTTGTATTGGACTTGTATTGGACTTATATTGGACTTATTTTCGACGAACCGATATTCGAGAAACAGCATCGTATTTATGCTGAAAATTCCGCTCGTCACATCGTCTTGAAATTCTTCGAAGTTCAGCGCAGAGACACGTGGTCAGCTCGCCATCAGCTCGCAATCCGGTCAGTTCGTTCCAAAATCGTACTTTTTTGTCCTCCAAAGACTTTATTCAGAGAAAGGACTCTTCAAACCATTTCGTTTTATTTTATTAAGAATTTTATACTTTATAATCGTCAAAAGTGAATAATTATTATTTTGTACCGGAGCTCCGTAGGTTCATTTCAAAATCATTGCAACCCATCACCATTAAATAAACAATAAGTTTGATAAAAGGTATTTTTGAATATTACTGAATTCCTTATCAAACTGCGAGCAAATCTCGCACACCTACCAACAAACATTCGAAATTACCTTCCTTTCCGTAGCACGAAACGCACCTCAGAACAAAAAACCCGACATCACTAAAACCATATGATGTTCCAAACAGCTCCTTAGTATGAAAATTGACCTGTATTTTGACCGAGGACCATTGTGGGGTTGGTCGGAACCCATAAAAAAATTTTCGTAATTTTAACTCAACGCTAACTGGGCAAAGTGCCGCGGACGGCGGACGGCGTACGGCGGACGGACGGATTTTGGTTTATTATCTTCGATAATGAACCATTGGAATCGCCCAAAGAAAAAAATTGTTAACCCCCCCTCAAAATTTGTTGGTTTACGTTTCAAGATACTCGAATGTTTGTTGGTAGGTAGGTACTTCTTTTAAGAGTTTTTTTTAATTAGTTTCTCTGAATCTACGTACCTATCTTGAAACGTAACCCAACAAATTTTGACATGAGGTTAAAAAAAATTTTTCTTCAGGCGTTTCCAATGGTTCATTATCGAAGATAATAAACCAAAATCCGTCCGTCCGCCGTACGCGGCACTTTGCCCAGTTAGCGTTGAGCTAAAATTACGAAATTTTTGTTACGGGTTCGGACCAACCCCACAATGGTCCTCGAAACTTTTCATAACCCTAGGTCAAGGGGAAGGGGTTCAACACGAAATTTAAAATTTCGACAATGTCATATCTCGAAACATTCAACTGAACGTCGTAATTTTTAGTTCACTTATGAATGACCCGAACAATTACGAATCTTTTAAGACCAATTGGATTTTCGTACGACCAGCCGTTCGTTCACATTGAGCGCGCAAAGATTTAGGAGAAACACTAAACTTCGCGTCTAAAACGGCCGTTAGGTGGGTCAACCCCCAGCCGCCCAACATAAAACTACCTTTTTTCCATCTTCCCGGTAAACTAGAGACTGGAAATTTAACCGTGATTAGGGGACTGACCACATTGCAATATTCACTCGGTTTCTCATCTGTAAAATTGTTTAAATTTTGTAATAATACAAATTAAATTTTGATGATGAGCTAGAAACTTGAAATTTTAAATATAGGTCAGAACTAGATGACATTTAAATATTCACTCGGTTTTTATGACACGGTATGACTATGGTATGGTATATTATTGTATGTATGATTTGGTATAGTACAGTATGGTATGATAGGAAAGAAATTCGTATGGTATGGTATGAGTACGGTGAGAATATGGTATGTTGCCGATTTGCAACACAGTCTGGTATAGACAGAAGGGTGATCTGCACAAGGAAGATAATAAACCGTTGTGTCAAGAATTAGCAGAGTTTTCTCAACTTGTTTGCTTGGCGAGGCGGGACGTCCCGCATTCCTAAATACTTTTATCTTCCTATATATTCGCCAGTCAAATGAAACCGTTCGATTGAGTATGAGATTTGATTGCAAAAAAGGAACTGTAGCACGATGAACTTTATTGTTATATTTTTTTTCAGAATGTCCACCGACAGACGATGAAGTGATGGACAGGTTTGCATGCCCTACGCCTGACAGGATGCGGAGATATCGTTGCATAGACGATCACGTCCTCTGTGACGGTTTCATGGACTGTCCTAACGGCGAAGACGAGGACCGGCAGGCCTGCATGTTCTACAAAACGGTATTAATGCTCATGAACGTATTTTCGAAATTACAAACAAACTATTGGGTCGGATTGGGAATGCTGAAAGTTCACATCTTTGAAATATTTGAATCAAAGATACACGACAACAACTGCAGACAAAGACACCAGACACTTTCGCCCGTAGACACAAAAAGTATAACGATCTGTGAAGTATAAGGTGTAACCAACGATAAGTAACCTGGATCTCGCGCTCAAGGGACAAGTAGCGGGATAGAAGCGGGCCGAAAAAGTCAGCGGCCTTCCCCTATCAGAGGCAATCAACCCTAGCGAACCCCTCACTTCATGCTTCATTTTAGTGTTGAACAGTCATTTTGGGCCAAGCTGTACTGCTTCCTAGCTCCAACTTTTTCAATTTTGAAAAGATGGTGAAATCGTTTTTTGCCTACAATTGCACCAACAGGCTCAACGCTAACTGGACAAAGTGCCGCGGACGGCCAACGGCGGACGGACGGATTTTTTTTTTTTTAATTCGATTTTCTGAATCTACGTATCTTGAAACGTAAACCAACAAATTTTTTGACATATATGAAATATAATCACACCACCACCAGGAGATTCGTGATAACACGTTACCACACCGAGGGTGCCTCATGATTTGTCTGAGGATGAAGTTTTCCACTTAGCACGTTTAACTCGGCAAGCTCAACCGTGAATACCCCTATTATAATGTTTATTGTTGTGTACAAATATTCAGTGTGTAGGGAATGCAATCCCGTGGGATCCCGCACATTTTAAATCCAGAATCACGCGCAGGGTTCTTTTAATATCCCGCGAAATCACGCAAATATTTTAATTCCACTTTTTGACATTTTATGTCTTTACTCTGGCACATAACTCGAAAAACGTTACACAAAACTCTGCAAATTCTTAACACAACGGTTCATTATCTTCTTTGTACAGATCACCCTTCTGTCTAGATCACTAGGTCTAAATGTCTAGATCCTAAATGTTAGATTAATTATTATCATCCATTTTATCAAGTACCTAGTGAAAATTATTATAATTTATTGTTATGTATTAATAATCCGTATTTATTATTAATAATAATTATTATTAATTATGATTAATTAATACGATATAATTCTGGGGTTTTTAATACTACGTCGGTAATAATTTTTCTATAAAAGAAGTACCTACCAACAAACATTCGAAATTACCTTCATTTCCGTAGCACGAAGAATGTTCCAAAGAGCTTGTTAGTATGAAAATGGACCTGTATTTCAACAGTTTGATTCACGATCGTGTTGTGAGGCACAATCTTTGAGCCGTCATTGTGAACGAACGGCTGGTCGTACAAAGCTGCGGATGGTCTTAAAACATTCTACGGAACAAACTCTATCTAAATGTGAAATAAAAAACATACCGTTTGATGGGAATTTTTCGAGATATGGAATTTTCAAAATTTCAAAATTCGTTTTGAACCCCTTCCCCTTGACCTAGGGTTATGAAAAGTTTCGAGGATCATTGTGGGGCTGGTCCAAACCCAGAAACCAAATTTCGTAATTTTAACTCAACGCTAACTGGGCAAAGTGCGCGACGGCGTACGGCGTACGGCGGACGGACGGATTTTGGTTTATTATCTTCGATAATGAACCATTGGAATCGCCCAAAGAAAAAAATTTTTTAACCCCCCCTCAAAATTTGTTGGTTTACGTTTCAAGATACGTAGATTCAGAAAATCGAATAAAAAATTCTTGACACAACGGTTCATTATCTTCTTTGTACAGATCACCCTTCTGTCTAGATCACTAGGTCTAAATGTCTAGATCCTAAATGTTAGATTAATTATTATTATGAATTATCACTAATTATTAATAATTTTATCAAGTACCTAGTGAAAATTATTATAATTTATTGTTAGGTATTAATCATTCGTATTTATTATTAATAATAATTATTATTAATTATGATTAATTAATACGATATAATTCTGGGGTTTTTAATACTACGTCGGTAATAATTTTTCTATAAAAGAAGTACCTACTAACAAACATTTCCTTCATTCCTTCATTTCCTTCATTTCCGTAGCACAAAAACGCACCTCAGAACAACAAACTCGACATCACTTAAGCCATATGATGTCCAAAGAGCTTGTTAGTATGAAAATGGACCTGTATTTCAACAGTTTGAGTCACGATCGTGTTGTGAGGCACAATCTTTGAGCCGTCATTGTGAACGAACGGCTGGTCGTACAAAGCTGCGGATGGTCTTAAAAACTGCAAATTCTTGACACAACGGTTTATTATCTTCCTTGTGCAGATCACCCTTCTGTCTATACCAGACTATATTGCAAATCGGCACCATACCATATTCTCACCGTACTCATACCATACCATACGAATTTCTCTCCTATCATACCATACTGTATTATACCAAATCATACATACAATAATATACCATACCATACTCATACCATGTCATACAAACCGAGTGAATATTGAAATGTCATCCATTTCTGACCTATATTTAAAATTTCAAGTATCTAGCTCATCATCAAAATTTAATTTGTTTAAACAAATAGGTATTATTTAAACAATTTTACAGACAAGAAACCGAGTGAATCCAGTTCTGTGATCCAGTTCTGACCTATTTTTAAAATTTCAAGTCAATAACTCATCATCAAAATTTAATTTGTATTATTACAAAAAGGTATTATTTAAACAATTTTACAGATGAGAAACCGAGTAAATATTGCAATGTGGTCTATCCCCGACTCACGGTTAAAATTTCTAGACTATAGTTTACCGGGAAGATGACAAAAGGTAGTTTTATTCTGGGCGTCTGAGGGTTGGGTCACATTTTTTTTTTTTTTTTTTTTCTTTTTTCATGTTACAACTGTATTACAACATCTAGCAACGTTTTTCTAATACATTAGAGCGTTTCTGTGGTATATAGATCACTATCCACATCCACTACACATCACTCCACACTAGTGAGTCATGACAAGGTCCAATGGTTTGGTCCTCTTCAGTCTCCGTATGTCTCGGCTGTGTTCCAGTAGATTCAGTACTTCGACGTTTGGATGTTTGTGGAGCCGGCTCTCGTGCTCCATCGCAAGTTTTTTTATTGTTTCGCCAACAGTCTCCATCTGTAGGTCGCGATGGAGATCAGCTGTCCGTACGTACCAAGGTGCCTCGACAATACACCGCAGAACTTTGTTTTGAAACGTTTGTATAAGTTGTATATTACTTTTCTTTGTGCAACCCCACAGTTGGCACCCGTAAATCCATATTGGTTTGATTACTTGCTGGTATAGAAGCAACTTATTGTGTGTTGATAGTTCAGAGTGTTTCCCTATCAACCAATACATTTTTCTGAATCTTAAGTTGAGCTCGTCCTTTTTTTTCTTCACGTGGGCTTTCCACCTCAGCTTACAGTCGAGAGTCATGCCAAGGTATTTTGCCTCGTCCGCATAAGGCACTGTTTGCGAGTAAATCTTTAATGGGATTACGTCTGTCTTTAGATTCGTGAAGTTTATATGGATAGATTTCGTTTCGTTCAACTTCATCCTCCATCGCTTAGTCCAGTTTAGGACATTGTTGACAGCAGATTGTAGTTTACTGGTGGCTTCTACAGCTGAGTTTCCAACTGCAAGAATAGCAGTGTCATCAGCAAAAGTTGCAGTAAGTGTATCCACTGGTTGTGGTAGGTCTCTTGTGTATAGTAGATACAGTATGGGGCCAAGGACACTGCCTTGTGGAACACCTGCATTTAGTTTCCTCAGTTGGGAGTACTCGTCATCGTATTTTACTCTGAATAATCTACCTGCCAGGTATGACTTAAGAATTTGGAAGAATTGGGTCGGAAGGTCCCTTTGCAGTTTGGCGAGTAATCCTTGATGCCATACTTTATCAAACGCTTGCGAGACATCTAGAAATACAGCTGAACATATTTTCTTTTCTTCTAACGAGCGTTCAATCGGGTTCGTGATCCTGTGTACCTGGTCTATTGTGGAGTGTTGTTCTCTAAATCCAAATTGATGTGATGGAATGAGGTCTCTTTCTTCTATAATAGGTTTCAGTCTTTTGAGGAGTAACTTTTCAAAAAGCTTGGATATGACTGGCAAGAGAGAAATCGGTCGGTATGATTTCTTGTCATCACTAGGCTTGCCTGGTTTTGGTATCATTATTATCTCAGCTACTTTCCATTGCATCGGCACGTACTTTAATCTGAATGAAGCGTTGACAAGGTGAAGTAACTTTCGGAGACCTTTTTCGGGTAATTCTTTCAGTATTTTCCCAGTTATTAAATCGTATCCTGGGGATTTCTTGGAATTTATGTTGGTCCTTATTTCATTCTTTATTTCAGCTAGCGTTACAGGTAGTATTGTACACTCATCAATCTTTTCAATTTTCGTTGTATGTTCTTCTTCAGTCTGTCTATCAAAGGGTTTGAATGTGTCCTCCAGGTACATTGAAAAGAGATCTGCTTTCTCCTTTGCACTTCTTGCCCATGTACCATCTGCACATCTAATAGGGGACACTGGTACCTTGGGCCGCTTCAGATGTTTTGTAGCTCGCCATAAAGAGTATTCAGTATCTTTTTCGGGAGTGAGGCTGTGCAGATACCTGGCCAGAGTCTCATTTTTGATTTTTTTGGTCATTGTCTTCAGTTCATTACATAGCCGATTCAAGTTTCTCTTATTTTCAGGTGTACGGGTAATTCAGTTTCTGGGTTTGGACCAGCCCCACAATGGTCCTCGAAACTTTTCATAACCCTAGGTCAAGGGGAAGGGGTTCAAAACGAAATTTAAAATTTCGACAATGTCATATCTCAAAATATGTAACTGAACCGTGCAATGTATAGTTCACTTTTGAATGACCTGAAGAATTACGAATCTTTTAAGACCAATTGGATTTTTGTGCGACCAGCCGTTCGTTCACAGTGAGCGCGCAAAGGTTTAGGAAAAACACTAAACTTTCGCGTCGAAAACGGCCGCTACGTGGGCCAACCCCCCTGACGCCCAGAATAAAACTACCTTTTTTCATCTTCCCGGTAAACTACAGTCTAGAAATTTTAACCATGAGTCGGGGATAGACCACATTGCAATATTCACCCGGTTTCTCATCTGTAAAATTGTTTAAATAATACCTTTTTGTAATAATACAAATTAAATTTTGATGATGAGCTATTGACTTGAAATTTTAAAAATAGGTCAGAACTGGATCACAATGCAATATTCACTCGGTTTCTTGTCCGTAAAATTGTTTAAATAATACCTATTTCTTTAAACAAATTAAATTTTGATGATGAGCTAGATACTTGAAATTTTAAATAATATTTAAAATTACATTATAGGTCAGAAATGGATGACATTTCAAAATTCACTCGGTTTGTATGACATGGTAAGGTATATTATTGTATGTATGATTTGGTATAATACAGTATGGTATGATAGGAAAGAAATTCGTATGGTATGGTATGAGTACGGTGAGAATATGGTATGGTGCCGATTTGCAATACAGTCTGGTATAGACAGAAGGGTGATCTGCACAAGGAAGATAATAAACCGTTGTGTCAAGAATTTGCAGAGTTTTTTTTATTCGATTTTCTGAATCTACGTATCTTGAAACGTAAACCAACAAATTTTAGGGGGGGTTAAGAAATTTTTTTCTTTGGGCGATTCCAATGGTTCATTATCGAAGATAATAAACCAAAATCCGTCCGTCCGCCGTACGCCGTCCGCGGCACTTTGCCCAGTTTGCGTTGAGTTAAAATGACGAAATTTTTTTTACGGGTTTCGACCAACCCCATAATGGTCCTCGAAACTTTTCATAACCCTAGGTCAAGGGGAAGGGGTTCAAAACGAATTTTGGTACGACATGGTATGAGTATGGTATGGTATATTATTGTATGTATGATTTAGTATAGTACAGTACGGTATGATGAGAAAGAAATGGTATGAGTACGGTGAGAATATGGTATGGTGCCGATTTGCAACACAGTCTGGTATAGACAGAAGGGTGATCTGCACAAGGAAGATAATAAACCGTTGTGTCAAGAATTTGCAGAGTTTTTGGTTTATTATCTTCGATAATGAACCATTGGAATCGCCCAAAGAAAAAAAAATTTTAACCCCCCCTCAAAATTTGTTGGTTTACGTTTCAAGATACGTAGATTCAGAAAATCGAATAAAAAAAACTCTGCAAATTCTTGACACAACGGTTCATTATCTTCTTTGTACAGATCACCCTTCTGTTTAGATCATTAGGTCTAAATGTCTAGATCCTAAATGTTAGATTAATTATTATTATGAATTATCACTAATTATTAATAATGTTATCAAGTACCTAGTGAAAATCATTATAATTTATTGTTAGGTATTCATCATTTGTATTTATTATTAATAATTATTATTATTAATTATGATTAATTAATACGATATAATTCTGAGGTTTTTAATACTACGTCGGTAATAATTTTTCAAATAATAATAACAAACATTCGAAATTACCTTCATTTGCGTTGCACGAAACGTATTTAAGAACAAAAAACTCGACATCACTTTCAACCGTTTGATTCGTGTTGACAGGCTCAAACTTTGAGCCGTCATTGTGAACGAACGGCTGGTCGTACAAAGCTGCGGATGGTCTTAAAAAATTCTTAGGAATAAACTCTATCTAAATATGAAATAAAAAACTCTGCAAATTCTTGACACAACGGTTCATTATCTTCTTTGTACAGATCACACTTCTGTCTAGATCACTAAGTCTAAATTTCTAGATCCGAAATGTTAGATTAATTATTATTATCAATTATCACTAATTATTAACAATTTTATCAAGTACCTAGTGAAAATTATTATAATTTATTGTTAGGTATTGGTGATTCGTATTTATTATTAATAATAATTATTATTAATTATGATTAATTAATACGATATAATTCTGGGGTTTTTAATACTACGTCGGTAATAATTTTTCTATAAACCAACAAACATTCGAAATTACCTTCATTTCCGTAGCACGAAACGCACCTCAGAACAACCAACTCGACATCACTTAAGCCATATGATGTTCCAAAGAGCTTGTTAGTATGAAAATGGACCTGAATTTCAACAGTTTGAGTCAAGATCGTGTTGTGAGGCACAATCTTTGAGCCGTCATTGTGAACGAACGGCTGGTCGTACAAAGCTGCGGATGGTCTTAAAAAATTCGACGGAACAAACTCTATCTAAATATGAAATAAAAAACATACCGTTTAATGGGAATTTTTCGAGATATGGAATTTTCAAAATTTCAAAATTCGTTTTGAACCCCTTCCCCTTGACCTAGGGTTATGAAAAGTTTCGAGGATCATTGTGGGGCTGGTCCAAACCCAGAAACCAAATTTCGTAATTTTAACTCAACGCTAACTGGGCAAAGTGGCGCGGACGGCGGACGGCGTACGGCGTACGGCGGACGGCGTACGGCGGACGGACGGATTTTTTTTTATTCGATTTTCTGAATCTACGTATCTTGAAACGTAAAGCAACAAATTTTGAGGGGGGGTTAAAAATGATTCCAATGGTTCATTATCGAAGATAATAAACCAAAATCCGTCCGTCCGCCGTACGCCGTCCGCGCCACTTTGCCCAGTTAGCGTTGAGTTAAAATTACGAAATTTTTTTTATGGGTTTCGACCAACCCCACAATGGTCCTCGAAACTTTTCATAACCCTAGGTCAAGGGGAAGGGGTTCAAAACGAATTTTGAAATTTGAAAATTTCATATCTCGAAAAATTCATATAGAACGGTATGTTTTTTATTTCATATTTAGATAGAGTTTGATCCGTAGAATTTTTAAGACCATCCGCAGCTTTGTACGACCAGCCGTTCGTTCACAATGACGGCTCAAAGATTGTGCCTCACAACACGATCGTGAATCAAACTGTTGAAATACAGGTCCATTTTCATACTAACAAGCTCTTTGGAACATCATATGGCTTAAGTGAAGTCGAGTTTATTGTTCTGAGGTGCGTTTCGTGCTACGGAAATGAAGGTAATTTCGAATGTTTGTTAGTAGGTACTTCTTTTATAGAAAAATTATTACCGACGTAGTATTAAAAACCCCAGAATTATATCGTATTAATTAATCATAATTAATAATAATAATTATTAATAATAAATACGAATTATTAATACCTAACAATAAATTATAATAATTTTCACTAGGTACTTCATAAAATTGTTAATAATTAGTGATAATTGATAATAATAATTAATCTAGCATTTACGATCTTGACATTTGGACCTATTGATCTAGACAGAAGGGTGATCTGCACAAGGAAGATAATAAACCGTTGTGTCAAGAATTTGCAGAGTTTCTTTTTATTTGGTTGATTCCAATGGTTCATTATCGAAGATAATAAACCAAAAACTATGCAAATTCTTGACACAACGGTTTATTATCTTTTTTGTGAAGATCACACTTCTGTTTGGATCACTAATTGATTGAATATCATTAATTAATAAATGATCTGTTGAGATGTTTCACCCACTTTCGTTTGCGTTTTCCATCTTCGACGTACAAACGTTTGGCCGACGCCGAAACGAGCAGCACTGGCGGAAATGGTGTAGAGGGTGAGTCGAGTGGAGTGGAGAGGTGTGGTGTGGTGTAGTGTGGTGTGGTGTAGTGTGGAGAGGAGTGGAGTGGTGTGATCGTCAATGACTCCACTTCTCCGTCCCTTCTTTCGTCGCCCCCCCTCCCCCCCTACGGCCCATTTCACACAGAACGGGCGTGTGGCGAAGACGTGGCGCCGACCTTTGTCCCTTCCGCGTCTTTCCATGTAAACAAATGGCTCAATGTAAACAGAAGTGACGTGGCACAGGCGGCCGCCCTCCCGCCCCTGCCACGTCCGTTCGCCGTCTCTCGTGGCGTTCGAGAAGGGTCTCGCCAGTTCCGTGCCAATCGTCACTTCATTCAAAATGAGGGATGATCTTGAATTCAACATTACTGACGTCCTTTCTCGCCACTGTCCCACCCCTTGTGTGTGCATTGCATGGGTCACGTCACCGCCACGTCCGTGCCTGGTCAGTGCCACGTCTTCGCCACACGCCCGTTCTGTGTGAATTGGGCCTACGACTACGTGGCACGCCGCTCCATCTGGAACGATTGTCAGTGGTCACAGTCACGTATAACCCCCGCCCCCTTCCCACCCGTCACAGACAACTACCACCCAGCACAGACAACCGCCGCCCGGCACAGACAACCGCCACCCGGCACAGACAACCCCACCCCCCTTCCCACACATCACATCCAACCCCAACCTACACCCCCGCCCGTCGTCCTTCCCGCCCTCTTTCACCTCCACGTCCGATTACCACCAGTGATTAATATTTAAACTATATTTCTTTTGTCCATTCCAATGGTTCATTATCGAAGATAATAAACCAAAATGTTGCGTCCAAACCAGAAAAGTTTGATCCAGGTCCCGGTGCAACGGTGTGCAGCAAACATTTTTCAGCCGATGATTATCAAATTCGTTCAAATGCATCATACCGCATTTTGAAACCAGCAATTCCTTCAATTTTTAATCCAACCCACATGTCAAGTCCACCTCCGAATAAGAGACGAACTGTAATTAAACGTGATGTAAGCACCCATCTTCTACAATAATACTATAGGTTATATTATATCATTAATAATATGGTAATATATTATTATACTACTACCTGCTACTACCTAGTATATTTCTGACAAATCGTCACTAACTTTTGGTCTTCCTTTTCTCTTATCGTTTGATTTCGGTAATATATGACCTATATTATATAATATAGGTCATATATTACCGAAATCAAACCTATATTATATATTATATAATATAGGTCATATATTACCGAAATCAAAAAATAAGAGAAAAGGAAGACCGAAAGTTAGTGACGATTTGTCAGAAATATACAACGGAGTAGTAGAACACAGAAAAACTCTGCAAATTCTTGACACAACGGTTCATTATCTTCTTTGAGCAGATTACTCTTCTGTCTAGATCACTAAATGGTAGAGTGATTATCATTATTCAAATATATACCTACTAATGTGATAAACCATCCCTCTTTGAATCTCGACTCAAATTCAGTGTCGTGAAACGCGGAAATTGGTTGTCTCGGTTGTTATAATAGATAAATTTCGTTGGTTCGCGATTCTGCGTGTGGTTTCCTTGACTCCCGTGAAAAATCCGGAAGAATTAATTTTGTCACGGTTCTGCGTGGGTTGTCGCCCAGACGTGATACGGAGCGGTAGGGATGGGACATCGGACCCTCACAATCGATTGTAACATCGGAAGCCCACAATCGATGTCACCGATTAATGGCGCCGCCACAATCGATCGTCGACGACTTTAGTCGATTTTTTTATTCAGTCTCAACCCAATTTTTTTTTAATGGAAAATTGGTCGAAATCGTTTGAAACAGCAGAATACCCAGATGTGCAACAAACATTGAAAGATTCATGGTAAAAAGAAAAGAAATACTACAGAACATGAAAAACAAACTGAAACTCGGAGATCCTTTAGCAAATTTCACGGTGATCACGAAAGTAGTGAGGAAGAAATGGGGGTTTCAGATATCTGCATCCCTCTGGCCCCTCTGACGTCATCACCACCTCCCTAGACATCCAGCCTTCTGACGTCATAGGCTCTTATGGCATACGCTTTGACGTACTAGTTGGCTTCCTGCCAGCCGTCTGACGTCATACGCTCGTTCGTCATAGGCTCTGACGTACTAGTTGACCTCCTGCCAGCCGTCTGACGTCATAGGCTCTAACGGCATACGCTTTGACGTACTAGTTGGCCTCCTGTCAGCCGTCATACGCTCGTCCGTCATAGGCTCTGACGTAGTGGCCCGCCGGTCGCTTGTGTTCTGACGTGATCTAAAGGAAAGGGTGAATCAAGGGAACAAATTTTTCCCGTTTCAGTTTATGTGCCAAAGCAAAGACATGAAAATGTCAAAGACTAAATGCTTGCATACGAGTCTGCAAGACATTGGGACATTTTATGTCTTTGCAGAAAATTATATGAAGCTTGCATTCGTGTTGACAATATAAATTATTGAGAATGATCACCTGTGTGTAAACAATTATTTAAACAATCACGCTCATACAACAGCTTGTCGGCCACACACTCCGCAGTGGTTAACGTAATATGGTTAGGTAAATTGAGAGCTATCCAACGAGTGGTGAACGATTTTTGTACGATGATAACTGGCGAAGATAAAGTTCCGTAGCAACGAATCGGTTGTAAGCGAAAATCATCAGAAATTTTCGTGACGATTTCGTGTGACGCTTTTTTTTGTGTAATGTTTTTCGAGTTATGTGCCAGAGTAAAGGCATAAAATGTCAATAATGTAGGTATGTATTTAATTAAAGAACCTATTAATTAGGTAGGGGAAAACCATGCGACTGTCCCCGATGTTCAAAAAATAATAATGTTCGGGCGCACTCTGCAAAAAAGGAGTTTGGACAGAATTTCCCCCTTCAAACGATTTGTCTCCTGTGTGAGAATTAGCCCGGCTTTAGAAAATAATCGTTCGCACTAACAACAACACAACACCAAGTCAAAGACATCAACATCAGCTCCCTCTTTTCAGCATGTTGTTGATCTTTTGGTTTATTATCTTCGATAATGAACCATTGGAATCGCCCAAAGAAAAAAAGTTTTTAACCCCCCCTCAAAATTTGTTGGTTTACGTTTCAAGACACGTAGATTCAGAAAATCGAATTAAAAAAAAAAATCCGTCCGTCCGCCGTACGCCGTCCACGGCACTTTGCCCAGTTAGCGTTGAGTTAAAATGACGAATTTTTTTTATGGGTTCCGGCCAACCCCACAATGGTTCTCGAAACTTTTCATAACCCTAGGTCAAGGGGAAGGGGTTCAAAACGAATTTTGAAATTTTTAAAATTCCAAAACTCGAAAAATTCATATTGAACGGTATGTTTATTATTTCATATGTAGATGGAGTTTATTCCTTAGAATTTTTTAAGACCATCCGCAGCTTTGTACGACCAGCCGTTCGTTCACAATGACGGCTCAAAGGTTGAGCCTGTCAACACGATCGTGCATCAAACGGTTGAAATGCAGGTCAATTTTCATACTAACGAGCTGTTTGGAACATCATATGGTTTTAGTGATTTCGAGTTTTTTGTTCTGAGGTACGTTTCGTGCTACGAAAATGAAGGTAATTTCGAATGTTTGTTGGTAGGTACTTCATTTATAGAAAAATTATTACCGACGTAGTAAACCCCAGAATTATATCGTATTATTACCGACGTAGTAAAACCCCAGAATTATATCGTATTAATTAATCATAATTAATAATTATTATTACTAATAATAAATACAACTTATTAATACCTAACAATAATTTATAATAATTTTCACTAGGTAGGTACTTGATAAAATTATTAATAATAATTATTAATAGTTATACTGATAATTATTAGTGATAATTCATAATAATAATTAATCCAACATTTAGGATCTAAACATTTAGACCTAGTGATCTAGACAGAAGGGTGATCTGTACAAAGAAGATAATGAACCGTTGTGTCAAGAATTTGCAGAGTTTTTCTACTTTGGATCCTGGTTGTAGAGAAAACATCGATGCATCGTCTCCTAACAATCGATCATCGGAAAAAATCGGAGCGTCACAATCAATTGTGAAAAATCGATGATCGGTGTTGAAAAATCGATTATCGATTCCCATCCCTACGGAGCGGACGTGTGCTGTTTATGTCGCTCTGTGTAGTAGAAATCGCTCTTTAATCTCATTTCTAACTAAATAAATTCGGCGTCTTCTAGCATCTCGTTATCTACATGGACAGTGAAGGTGAAGGCAGCGTTGAAGATGACTCACCGTTTGGAGAACCTTCCAAGGCCGTCAAGCTAAGAGATTATCCACTCATACAAATCAAAACATTCCACTATCAAATTCTTTTGCTCCACTATCAAACCTTGACAATGCTCCCAAGGTACAAACTTCTACCACGCCTACTTCTCAGGTTAAACAACCAAATCCTCCGCCTATACTTGTTTGCAATATCACAATCATAAATAAACTTCTGGAAACTATCCGCCCATTAATTCTTGGAGAGTTCAAGTATTTCGCCACAGTGGATAGAGTGAAATTCACATTGATGGGTATAGAAAAATGATACACTACCTTTCCGACAATAAAGCACTGTACTACACATATCAAACAAATTCAGAACGTGCCATGTGAGCTGCTCTTCAAATGTTGACGTATCAACTAAGACATCGTCAAGGTAGACTTCGTTCGGTAAACGCCCCTTGCTCACCTGTTTGTGCAGAACCTTCCCCATCGCCCTTTAGAATGTTGCAGGGGCGTTGCATAGTCCAAATGGCATCACTCTAACTGCCACAAGCCCCTTGGTGTGCAAAACGCCGTTTTCTCCTTATCAGCTTCGTGCATCTTAATCTGCCAATATCCACTCTGTAGGTCTAAAGTCGAGAACCACTGACTTCCGGCTAGATCAGCAAGAAGATCGTTGATGTGAGGGAGGGGGTAGGAATCTTTACCTGTTACATCATTCAGCCGTCGATAATCTATACAAAATCGGGTTGTTCCGTCCTTCTTTTTCACACGAACTATTGGGCTCGTCCATGGGCTATTTGATGGCTCAATAATTCCCCCCTTCTCCATTTCAGCTATCAAACCATCAACCTCTAAAAGTCTGTGTGGTGGGATACGTCTTGGGACCTGGCGAATGAGGGTGTCAGCAAGTACTTCAATGTGATATTCGACCTCTGTGATCCGACCCAAGTCAGTCTTTTCCGTAGCAAAAACATCTCCAAACTCAATCAACAGTACCTAGTCGAACGTCCTTGAGTTGGGCTGCTGATAGACAGTTAGTGAGCTTTGAGAAGAGTGGCGCCAAATGAGGAGGGACATTATGCTGTTCAATTGCCCTTTCTGCCTTCTCCACGTTTGCCCAGAATGGCTAACAACCGTTCATAGTCATCACAGAATGGCAGTCCCAATCTGAATGCATCCTTGCGTCATATTTATAATGCACCCATGATTCTGCAGGAAGTCAAGGCCAAGAATACAATCTTCTCCTATTTGGGCCACGACTACTGCTTGCTCACGTTGTTCCCCATCCCCAACGTCCAACTGGATAACAGCCCGGCCCTGTGTAGGTGATGTTTCCCCTGTGGCTGTACGGAGCAAGCCCTCAGATCCAGGATATAGTTTGATGTTGGCTTTCTCAACTAGGAGTGGAGGCACAAAAGTCGCAGTGGCACCAGTATCCACTAAAAATTTGCACTCAACAGTGCCAACGCGTCCCCACAAACTTAGAGACCCACTACCTCCTAATTGGTACACCTCTTCACTTCCACCACTACCTGGACGCTCCAAGGTGCTGGGCTGAAGAGTATTGTGCGGAGCCAAATTGTGCCCAGTTAGTTTGGCCGCCCGCCGTTTCCCAGGTTGAACAGAGAGGCTGGCTGTTGCTTGTTAATAGCCCATGTGGGACAGTTACGACAGTAGTGGCCGATACCGTCACATCTCCAACAAGCCACTCCAGGATTGGGACAACGACCCCTTGCAGGAGTTTGTCTGACCCAAGACTCGTGTTGGCGAACCTGGCCAAGCTGATTTGAGGATTCTGAAGCAATAGGTACCTCCTTGATGCTCTTGAAATGTAGTGGGACCCCGACCCGGCTGTACGTTAACACTCAGGTTGGGGCCATCTTCCACAGCTCCAGCTCCCCTCAGGTTTATGTGCCAATGCATGCGGTCTCTCTTTGAAGCTGCCTCTACTCTCAGAGCAATCACAAGGGCTTCAGACATTGTGGCGGGGGAAAGAGTGTCAATGGCTCTTCTCACTTCAGGATCCCTTAAGCCTCGGGGAAGTGGTACACACCATGGCGTTCAACATCCAAACCGGAATTACGAGCAAGGGTGCGGATCGCTTGATGAAATTCGCGGATGTCTTCATCTGGTCGCTGGATGCGGGTATTGAGAAGTGTCAAATACATTTGCGACTGGTGCTGTACCCTATACCTTTCCTCCAAAGCAGCTATCAACCGCCCGTATGTTCTAGGGTGCGCAATATCACCGAGGAGTGCTAATGCAGGTCCAGACAACGCTGAGACGAGTGCTACTGCCTTGGCCTCATCATTCCAGCCATTCGCAACTGCTACTGTCTCAAATTGAATTTGATATGACTCCCATTCAGCAGAGCCATCAAAAGACCTCACCTTCCTAGGTGCTGCAGACCCAATACCAGGTTGAGGAGGTGACGATGAGGCTAAAGGCCGAGATTGGGAGCCGTTTAGAGAGGATCCGGCCGTTGCCATAAAATCATGGTACAGGCGCAACACGTCCCTCACTTCTAACATGATGTCATTCAACAAATGTTCTTTGAAATTCTCTAAATGAATTGCTACCTGGTCCATCAAACTGGGCTCAACTGGGGGCGGCTGGAGGCCGTCAGATTCTTGGAAAGATGCTTCTTCTGGTCCTCGTTCACCATCCTCCCCGTCAATAGCCTGGTCTCCTAAATCCAGTAGCGGAAAACACGACCACTACGTAAAACCTGGTCACCATCAAGGCTGGGCGTGGGTTCGGTCGACATTCTGACACCAGTTGTTAGAAATAATGGCACTGCGTCAGGAGAACACACGAACTATATTTTCCAACATACACAACCACTTTTTCGGGGAAATCACAAACAGAAACTCATCTCCATGATACGAGTAATAAACTATTTACACAGATACCAAGTCGATTGGCTTGGTATCCTTCCCAACACTATTTATGCATTTTAATGTATGTATAATATATTATGTATATTGATGTAGATAAGTATGTTTGACTTGCATCTGTATAAGTTGGTTAATTCATAAACCAAACCTCTGCGAATGTGGTTCATCATAATTCAACGCAGTTTTGTAAATAAGTAAGTTTTGAATTTCTCCCTCTCTTCTTCTTGTATACATACATACATGCATCCATTTCTGATGGTCCGCTGATAAATTAAACAATGCTACAATACTAGTTTATTGTTGTTTATTACGTAAAAAAGCCCGTTTAATTCCATCCAGGGAAAGGGGTAAGTACCTCGTGAGAAAAACTCGTTGAGGGGAACAGGGGATCATAGGACGGGGAGCACTTCTTGCCACTGATGGGTAGGACCTCGACTTTTTTTTTTAGCATGGAACATGCTTTAGCCTTGGACTAACTAGCAGAAAAATGTCACGCGGAAGTGTCACGAAATTTTAACGTTGATTTTCACGTAGGTACAACCAAGTAGTTGCTAGGGAAATGAAACTTCTTTAATTTTCATCGGACAAAAATCGCTTTCCATTCATAGTCCAGGAGCCAGCCCTCAAAAGAGGTCACGAAAGGCGGAGAATTTTTGAATATAGTATATTCAAAAATTCTCCGCCTTTCGTGACCTCTTTTGAGGGCTGGCTCCTGGACTATGAATGGAAAACGATTTTTGTCCAATGAAAATCCTATTAGGATTTGATAGAGATTGCCCAGAGAAAAACTATACCGGTCGTCTGCCGACCGAAAGCCGCTGGAATCAGAAATGGCGGCCATTTGAAATTGCCAAAATTGGCCGAAATGGTAACTGGTCGAGGAGAGCTGAAATTTTTACAGGAGTTACTTCTAGGTCCGTACGTTACGGAAATGTAAGTCTGCCACCTGTAGCCCGCTGGAAAGTACTGGCAGACGCCATTTGAAAAATTGCACTTTTTGCGCCAAAAATGAAACTAGTTAAGGATTCTTGAAATTTTGGTCATTGAAACTACTCATAAATAGAAGACGAATGAGCCTAGTCTGCCACCTCTAGCCCGCTGGAAAGTACTGGCAGACGCCACTTGAAAAATTGCACTTTTTGCGCCAAAAATTAAACTAGTTAAGGATTCTTGAAATTTTGGTCATTGAAACTACTCATAAATAGAAGACGAATGAGCCTAGTCTGCCACCTCTAGCCCGCTGGAAAGTACTGGCAGACGCCACTTGAAAAATTGCACTTTTTGCGCCAAAAATTAAACTAGTTAAGGATTCTTGAAATTTTGGTCATTGAAACTACTCATAAATAGAAGACGAATGAGCCTAGTCTGCCACCTCTAGCCCGCTGGAAAGTACTGGCAGACGGTTTGTGAAAGAAATTTGGTGCAGTCAGAACTGGCTCGTTGAGCCGTCTGGGACAAGACCTCATGACAAAGACTAAGTGCCATGGTCATGTTATTATGTAAAGAATAAGTGGAGGTTTAAACATTTCGACCCCCCCCCCCCTCTCCATCACCTCTTCCAATAATAATTAAGGTTTGTTCGGACAAGCTGTTCGGAACCGTTCGGAACTAGGTAGGTACGCCAAGTTTTGGTTGTTCGGACGACATCCAAACTAGTTCTGAAAGTTGGCGAACTAGCAGCAAACAGTGAACTACTAGTTCACAAACTTTTAGAACTTGTTAGGATGTCGTCCGAACAACAAAAAGTTGGCGTACCTAGTTCCGAACGGTTACGAACTGCTTGTCCGAACAAACCCTTATTGTCACACCAGACACCAATTTTTCGGTTCTCCAGAACAAAATCACCTCCAACTTAGTGTTGAGGAATTTACTTATTAGCTCATTTAGTACCTAAGTGTATCACTGTCTTTCTTCATATTGCTCAAATGGTTAAATGGTAGGTAGGTACCTATTATCCAATGACGAATGACAGTATTTTATTGATGTTGTTGTATCAAAAGAATTAGGTACTACCCGCATGAAGGTTACTGCGTCCTTCTATAATCTTTGAAAGGAATTGGAAAGAATGAGTGCTACGTTTTTGTATAACGCATTGTGTATTTTTTCTATTCATAATAGGTTTTTTTTTTAATGTATCTGGTGCCCATCAGTATTTCCTTTGATTTAACAATTAATTTTAGCTGGTAATAATTTGTAGTTATAATTTCCAGGGTGTCAGTAAAAACCTTTGTAGAATAGCAACTTATGAAAGTACAATAATGAAATTTATATCATCTTAATTGTCATTTCCCATCGAAGGGTAGGGCTTATGGAAGGTGATTGGTAGGTATACGTATATATATAATATATACTGCAGGGATTACGACAATGGTCACCAACAAAATTCATCTTAGTTAGCTACTTTGCAACTTCTAAAAAAATAAAAATGTAAGAATGACTTGAGAAGTGGTTATCACAATGCTCGAGGTTCGTGTTGACTGTAAATCTAAAATTATAATATCTACAAATTTCATTATAAGTTCAACAAAATTCAGTTGTCGTTATGATAATATGTGATATTATCACATATCACAATGATAACATGTCACAATGACTACAATTTTCGAACCGTACCATATTTGGATGCCGACAAAAAGTAGTAACACCAAGGCTCCCCAGACCAGGAGAGCATCGGTGTCTTATGCAAGTGTTGTGGCAGGGAAACAAGATGGAAACGTGAGGGAACTGAAAGTACCTACTCTCAATAAGACTCCAACTGTAGAGGAAGCTCTTGGGAAACTACTCAAATTCATGGAACGACAAAATGCCACGAATAATGCTATGCTGGTGCGAATGGAAAAGCTAGAAAAAAGCTTATCTAAGCAGCGCTAAACCTATAGTACGTTATGGAGCATCAAACCTTTCGTATTGCAACCTGGAATGCCAATGGACTCATGAATCACGTCCCTGAACTTGAAGCATTCCTTTTTAATTCCAAGATTGACATTTGCTTGATATCAGAAACTCACTTCACCAAGCAGAGCTATTTGCACATCAGGGGTTATCTAATTTTTCCACGCTCTTCATCCTGCTAATAAAGCTAGAGGGGGCTCAGCAGTTTTGATTAAAAATTCAATTAAACGTTATGTGCATTCCAAGATAGAAGATGAAACCATGCAAGTTACCATAGTCAGTATCTCGCTAAAAGGTAAGGAGTGTACTGCAATCTACTGTCCACCTAGGCATAACCTGAAGGATGCTGATTACACAAAACTGTTCGCACAGGTCGGCAAAAGATTTATCATTGGAGGGGACTTCAATGCAAAACATACTCGTACCTTTTGGGGTTCAAGGCTGACAACAGCTAAAGGAGCTTTTTAAAGCCGGGCAAAAAGGCAACTGCAAATTCATGTCATCAGGTGAGCCTACCTATTGGCCCACTGATGTTGCAAAAGGCATAGAGGCTTTGGGATGATTTTTGGTATTACAAATTGCAACGATACGTAGCCTAATATTCTTCTTCATCACTGGTGTCAGTGATGACTTCACTCTCATCATCACTTTCTTGCGTTTCATTTGCAATGACAATGTCTTCAAGCTTTTCCGGAAGAGCAGGACCCTCGAACCACTTGATTACGTATGAGCTGTTAACTTCTTCCCATCCATAGTCGGTAGGATTTACATTTGGCGGATCAGGACGATGAAGATTGGACCATAGCAATGCTACGCACTTCGCCCTCAGTACATGCTGATAAAGCACCTTCTTACAAGGTGGAAAGTTCGTGCCTTCTATGCCTTTTGATATTTTCAGAGGGGTTTCGTCGCAACTACGTTTGTAGGCATCCATAAACAGGTGCAAACGTAGTTCATTGATGTCCTGTGAACTATTATGAAATCACAACATATGATTTCCGGCTTACCCTAGAAACTCTTTTATCCCTAGTTACCATTCGTTTCATTTAGGAATTCCATTTCAATCAAATATGTGTCATTATTATGTTTAATAAAGCCTAATGATAGGTTATTCATTCATTCTTATTCACTTCAATTTATTAAACATAATAATATGGATCGACTCTTGCGACCAAGTCTTTTGGAGCTGGATCCAGATTCTCCTACGGCGACTACTCAATGGAACCTGAAATGATAAAACCTTTTGAATTAAGGCTTTATTAGCCAAAACACAACGTGAAATGAGCAATATGAAATTGAATGGTAAACAAATATCGTGAGCATGGAAATATAAATCACGTGCACTGATTGGATTCATTTCTCAATTAGAGAAGTATCACCACATTCTTCCCTCCATTAATTGAGAACATAGTCATTCAGATAGTTGGGTTTTGTTCGGATCCTCGAGCTTCTTCGGGGTGTTTCCTCTTCTGCTGATGAGTCAGACAATTGTTCCAGAGGAGATTCGTCTCGCTGGGTCGTAGGCTCCAAGTTCGAGGAAGGAGGAGCTACATTCGACAATTCGGAATTTTCATTGTCCACGAGGGCTTCTCCATAAGGAGCTAGATGTCTCAACGATACGTTTTCTTCGCGTCCATCAGGTAGCCGAACTAATGCGTATTCAGGGTTAGCCTCGATAAGGTCAACTTCATCAACTGCTGGCGAGTATTTATTTCCTCGGACATGTCTCCTCATGAGGATTTTACCTGGATCTGTTAACCATGATGGAAGTGAGGCACCATTTGAAGATCGTCTGTGATAGGAAAACATTCTTTCGTGTGGGGTGGTATTAGTCGCTGTGCAAAGCAAAGAGCGTATACGTAGCGTAGCCTATACATAGCGTGCAGTGCATCCAGAAGAACGATGTCCCATTGGGTGTGTTTCAAACCTTGAGTATCCAATGCGAGTTCAATAGTCTTCCAAATTATACCGTTGAAGCGCTCTATCTGACCATTCCCTTGGGGGTTATATGCAGTCGTACGACTGGTTGCAATCCCACGAGTGTGTAGATACCCTTTCAATTCGGACGACATGAAGTTGGCTCCTCGATCTGAATGTACATAACCTGGTAGCCCGAAAGTCGTGAAAAGATCGTGTAGGTTCTTAATAACCGTTGCTGTAGACATATCCGCACAAGGGTAGGCAAATGGGAAGCGTGAATATTCGTCGACGATAGTGAGTAGGTACCTCTTGCCCGTTGACGTTCCCGGAAGTGGTCCCTTAAAGTCAATGTTCAGGCGTTCCATTGGTGCTGTTGCCTTAACGAGGGTACCGTGAAATTGATGAAATCGAGGTTTTAGTTTAGCACAAGTGGAGCAAGAAGATGTTACGCGTCGTATGTCATCGATAGAAAAGGGGAGGTTTTTACTCCTGACCCAATGGAGCATTCGGCGAACGCCAGGGTGACAGAGATTGCCGTGTATAGTTTTTAGATCTTGCATTGATGGAATGCTGGATGCAATGTCACGTGAGTACGTATCGGCAGTGTTCGGCCCTTGTGAGGCCTCAGTTTCCTTCCTCCATGCGCCTTAGCTTTCCCTTATTCCATGACCCAGTTAGTTCCGTAGCCCACTAGCGCCCCGACCATTCACTATACTATACATTACCACCGAATAACAACACTAATACTATTCACCCGACACATAATATTTCCAGATTATTATTTACCGAATTATAAATGCCAGTTGGGGTAACATGCTGAGAAAACGGGCAATGAAGTACCAACATATTAATTACATTGCAAAACTGCGTCGTGTGACGCCATGTTTCCCCCCCCCCCCCCCCGAACAGTCAGTCTGTCTTCGACTCATACCAGTGTAACTTCGCGTTCCCCAATTTCCAATGTTTTACCGATAATACTTCCAAATAAAATACCGATTTCCCGACGCAATTGTTTCGCTGACTAATTCCCGAGACTACTTTACATGGTGCCGAAACCCATTAAACGGTAATCGCGCGTGTGAGTTTCCGCGATTGCCTTCATGAAACCAGTTTTTGAAACCAACCAGCCCGACGCCATCTTTCTGCAACTTCCGAAATCAATTGCCCGACTCGATGTCAATATCATATTATGTTCTCCCAAAAGAAGAATCTCCCGACAACCCAACGTCATCTTGACTTCCTTCGTTCCCGTGAACAACGCAATCACATACTACCTCGGAATGTACGATCATCAAATCGAGACCAATCTACCAATCTACCATTCTTCCATCCACAAGCGAACTTATTCACCCGATCCGGCCCTGAAGCCCCTCCAAAACCGATTTCCGAGGTCAGTACCGAAACCAAGCATCCGTGGTCCAACCCGAAATTGCCCTTGCTGTGACTGCGGGCATTTTTTGTTTCGCTGTCCAGAGTTTCTCCAGTTACGCTACACCGACCAGATGAACTTCCAAAGCGCCTCCAAGGTGCCCTCAACGATTCCAAGAACGAAAACCATCGTCACCGAAGAACCCGACACATCTACCTCATGCGGTCACGTAAGCCCTATTGTTATTTCTCAAACCATGTTACCCCTACCAGACCGACATGTAAACTTATTCCCGCGACACTACAATTTTCATTGTACATACTATTCCAAAAATATTCCAAAAAATACTTTACCAAAAAATTCCAAATATTCCAAAAAAATACTTTACCAAAACAATTCCAAATATTCCAAAAAATCCTTTACAGCTTCCCAAAAATTCTGCCATTCCAAAAATTCCAAAAAATTCCAATAATTCCAAAAAATACATGGTTTACTTAAATATTTTCCAAACATTTCCAATCCTAAAATTCCAAAACATTCCAATACTTCCAAAAATTCCGCCATTCCAAAAATTCCAATACTTCCAAAAAATTCTTCCAATCCAAAAATTCCAGAAAATTCCAATACTTCCAAAAATTCCGCCATTCCAAAAATTCCAAAAAATACTTTACATGGTTTACTTAAAAAACTTCCAAAAATTCCAAAAAATACCTTACATGGCTTACCTAAATACTTTCCAAAAAAAAAAAAAATCCGATACTTCCAAAAAATACTTTACAACTTTCCAAAAAATTCCGCCATTCCAAAATTCCAAAAATTTTCCCCTAAATTTGTCGCCTTTATAGTGTTAGAAAACCCGAGTTCCCCATCACCGACGTATTCCTTCCCGATTACCCACTGGCCAGAAGTTTCCAAACTTCCGTTGGCAGATCCCAATTTTAACAGGCGTCACAAAATTGATATCATATTCAGTGGTGCAATTTTGGACGATATTTCCTTTAACATAGACCCGATCATATTTGACGATTCTCCCAAATTTACCAGAACGAAATTTATCACTTTCCCGAGGAAAAACCGAGTTACATTTCACCATTCTGTAACCGATAATGAACGACCTCTCGTTACTTTCCCTAGTGAACATACCGAAGCATAGAAACGATGTTCCCCAAAATAAACTTTCCAAAATCCCGACGCTACAAGCTGCCTATACATCATTTTTGCATGAATATATTTTCCTAGGACAATGTGTCTCAACAATCACTCCCAACTGCACCGACATCCCGACTTCTTCCTGCTCCTATGTCTTCCGATACCTTCCTACGTTCCTGCTGCCACCTTTCGCCCCCGGGGTGCTCCCTTGGGGGGGGGGGGGGAGGATGTTCGGCCCTTGTGAGGCCTCAGTTTCCTTCCTCCATGCGCCTTAGCTTTCCCTTATTCCATGACCCAGTTAGTTCCGTAGCCCACTAGCGCCCCGACCATTCACTATACTATACATTACCACCGAATAACAACACTAATACTATTCACCCGACACATAATATTTCCAGATTATTATTTACCGAATTATAAATGCCAGTTGGGGTAACATGCTGAGAAAACGGGCAATGAAGTACCAACATATTAATTACATTGCAAAACTGCGTCGTGTGACGCCATGTAGGGACCTTCCCTACAACGATGGATTACGCCGCACATCTCAAATGGGACCCCATTTTCTCAAGTGTGGGATGAATTATTTGACGTCGTTGACAAAGCTGTATCATACCGCTCTCCCGCTTCCTCCCCTGTCCCTACCTCTAACCCATCTCGATTCGCTCGTTCCTCGCCCCAATCAGCCCCACGTGAGCAACCAGTTTCCCCCTCCTTCCTACCACGCAAACCGATGAAACCTATTCAGTACTCCCAGCCTACTCAACAACGGACGCCATCCAAACCGACTCGGAATTCAGCGCCTGCCTCGCATCGTCACGTAAGCCCACCTGTTATCTCTCAAGCCATGCTACCCTTCCCAGAACGGCATGTAAACTTTTTCCCGCGACACCTCAGTTTCCATTATACAGACACACACCACACCAATAAGGTTGTTTTGCCTCGCTCCCGATTCATTACAGTAAATGTCCTTTTCCCCTATCGATTGCTATGTCTTCCTATACCTTCCTACATGCCCACTGCCACCTTTCGCCCCCGGGGTCCTCCCTTGGGGGGGGGAGGATGTTCGGCCCCAGAGTTCACCTCTGGAGACCTCAGCCCTAGTTCCCATTATTCCCGCTACTAGCGTCTTTCCAGTTTCTTCAGCTCACTCCACACAACTTCCTCCATACCGAAATTCCTACACACCGACTCCATAACACGTACCTTCACTTGCCAATATTTACCGAATAAAGACAATTACACGATTTCCCCGACACACAATAATTTCCGAATATTATTTACCGAATTATAAATGCCAGTTGGGGTAGCATGCTGAGAGAAAGGGCAACAGATGAATTACCTTATGGATACTAATGAATATTAAGGTCGTGATGTGACCGCCATCTTGTCTGCCCCCCCCGAAGTCAGTCAGTCTAATCGCTTTACCAGTATAACTTCGTGCTCCCAAATTTCCTATATTTTTCCAGTTGTATTTTCCAATAAAACTACCGATTTACCGACGCAATTGTTTTGTGAATAATCCCGAGACTATCGTACAGGCAGCTTTGTTCTCTCGGCCTGGTCGATATAATATATCAAAAGAGTAACAAGTCAGTTCCAATCGCCAGCGCATGATTTTTTCATTTTTAATCTTGCTTTTGTGAGTCATGTCAAACATATAAGCAACTGATTTTTGATCAGTCAACAGTCTCCCAAGAAGAAAGTGCCGCCAGTGCTTGATCGATTCGATTATTGCGTAAGCTTCTTTTTCGATAGCAGGGTGTTTTTGTTCGCTATGGTTCAAAGTCCTCGAAAAGAAGGCAACAGGACGTCCGTTTTGTGTCAAGATTCCTGCAATAGCGTGATCTGATGCATCTGTTTCTATTTGAAACAGTGCTGAGTCATCTATTGCTTGTATGGTAGCTTTTGCAATATCAGATTTGAGACTATCAAATGTTTCAATTACATCTTTCGACAAAGGAAAATTTTTGGCTTGGACTAAAGGTCGTATTTTATCCGAGTATCGAGGAATCCATCGGGAGTAATGTGCAAACATCCCAATAGCTCTCTGAAGGGTCTTAGCTGAGTCGGGTACGGGTAGCGTTAGTAGGGGCTTGAGTCTGTCAGGATCCGGCTTCATCTTTCCATCTGAAATTTCGTATCCAAGCAGTTTAATGGATTTTACTGAAAAAGTACTCTTTTCTTGGTTTATCGTGAGTCTGTACTTCTTTACAGCGTTCATGAAACGTTCTAGATTCCTATCATGTTCAAGTTGATCACGCCCACAGATCGTCACATCATCTAGGTATGGGTAGGTCCCTTGCAGATTCTCCGCCTCGATGATGTCATCTATTGCCTTTTGAAAACAAGGTACCCCATTGGTTACCCCGAACGGGATACGAAGAAACTGATACAACTTACCACATGCTTCGAAAGCGGTAAATTCTCTATCGGTATCTAAAATAGGTATCTGATGGTAGGCGCTGCGTAAGTCAATTGTGCTGAAAACAGAATTCTTAGCGACTTTTTCAACGATTGTTTCGACCCTTGGTAGAGGATATGCATCCAAAAAGGTGTATTTATTAATTGTCTGGGAGTAATCTATTACCATACGTCTTTTCTTAGCATTATTGACGACAAATACTTGCGCTCTCCAAGATGAATTACTCCTTTCAATAATGTTTTCAGTCAAAAGCTTTTCAATTTCAGTTTCTATAAATTTCAAGTCTTCTGTTGAATGCCTTCGCGATTTAGTAGCTATGGGTTGACAATTTTGCGCCAGGTTCGCGAATAGAGAAGCGGGTGGAACCAAGGCAAAAGCTAGTCCGCAGATCTCAAGAAGGGGTTTATCGCCACCGAAAGTGAATGTGACAGCCGAGTGTTGTTTTAAAAAATCATGCCCTATGAGGACGTCTGCACATAAATTGTCCATAACCAGCAACTTTTGGTCTTTGTAAGTGTGTCCTAACAATTGTAGGTGATGTGCGATGCATAACCCAGTTATTCCAGTTATAAGCGAGGACGATGCCATCGAGACTGACCCCGAAAAAGGTGAAATGGTCAAATTGCAACCCTCCGCCACTGATCTGTCAATGAAACTGAGGGAACTGCCTGTGTCGAGTAGACAGTTGAGCGTTCTTCCCCCTAGTATCACCGTTGTTAAGGCTTTAGCGAGACAAGCGGGTGATGCAGCTGAAATAACGCCCATTATTGCTGCGGTCTTGTCAGCACCATATGCTGCTTTGCTAGACTGACAAACCCTCGGATAGTGGCCCTTTTTCTTACACTTTGAGCAAACGTTCTGTAAAGCTGGGCATTCAGAACGCTGATGACGTTCGAAACCGCAGAAATAGCATTTACGGCTAGAACCTTTGTTTTTCGAGTAAGCAGCTGCTATAGTCGTATCATGATCTGGAGTTGTGTCTGGATGATTGTCGGTAGCCGTGTCCACTGAGGCAGAGGTTGTAGGCTGATTTGACAAATAGGATCGAGCCTGTAGCTCCGCCATTTCCAAACTACGGGCCTGAGCATGAGCTTGTTCTAATGATAGCGTTAAATTTTCAAGTAGTCTCTGTCGAATGTGAGTTGATGACAAACCACGAATATAGGCATCCCTAACAAAATCTGCCTGGTTCTTCTCTGCCGACACAGCAGTGAAATTACAGTCCCCAGTCAATTCATTCAAAACGTTCAAGTACTGGTCGAGTGTCTCGCCTGGTTGTTGACTCCGTGACGCTAAACGGTTCCGAGCAAATATTTCGTTGACAGGCTTTATGAATGTATTACCCAAAGCCGTCATGGCCATGTCATAGGTTGTACAGGTACTAATAAATCTGTAAGTACGAGATGATACATGGCTTGTAAGAAGCTGAAGTTTACCTTCTGGTGTGACGTCAGGGATTGCTGCGAGAAAGTTCAGAAATGTTACCTTCCAGTGAATCCATTCGTGACTGGCGTTTGGAGTTGAAGGATCGACGTCAAACTTCTCTGGCTTTAGTAACTTGTCCATGTTGTAAACGTTTTTTTTTTTTTTTTTTTTTTTGGCTAATAAATTGAAATGATAAAACCTTTTGAATTAAGGCTTTATTAGCCAAAACACAACGTGAAATGAGCAATATGAAATTGAATGGTAAACAAATATCGTGAGCATGGAAATATAAATCACGTGCACTGATTGGATTCATTTCTCAATTAGAGAAGTATCACCACAGAACCATTGGCTTCGCCGCTTTGAAAATTTTGTCGTAAGTGCTGAGGCAAGCGAGGAGGACAAACTGAGGCTTCTAATCAACTACGTCTCCCCAGCGATCTACGAAAACGTATGTAATGCCCTCACTTATAAAGACGCAGTAGCTATCCTCCGCGGAATTTTTATAAAACCTACTAACGAAGTGTTTGCAAGACACGCACTTTCCATTCGTAAACAGCAACCGAACGAATCGATAGATCGGTACTTGGACTCCCTTCGATTGCTAAGTCGGGACTGTCAATTCAAGGAGGTTACGGCTGAGGTGAACCGCGACGATTGTATCCGAGATTCATTCATCAGAGGCCTTAGTAACCCCAAAATCAGGCAACGGCTACTAGAAAACGTTACTCTCACATTATCTGAGGCTCACACTCAAGCTCGAGCTAGCTCACTTGCACTCTCAGTTTTACGAACAACCCACCAATTCTGTAAACGCAGTTTCTAATTCGGACAATAATAGTAATCGCGATGATTCGGATTCTGATAATTCAAATCAAGCAGTTGGTGCTGTTCGCACTAAGAAACCTACTAGCCCAATGTGTTACTTCTGCGGTAATACTACTTCATTACAGTTGTACCACCGCTGATTACTCGTGACCACCAGTAATACTTATGTAAGCATGTTCATCTGGCAAAAAGCTCCCGCCAACAGCATTGAAAGAAGCGTAAAGCTCCCTGCTGGTGTAACAGAGGAAACATATTAGGTGAAACCGAGGGTGACTAAGGGTGAGAGGGGGTTGTGGGAAGGAGACAGGGAACAGGAAAACATTGACGGTGGAGGTTAGGGGTAGGAGGATCAGGTTTCTATATGCACACTCAACAGCGAGGTGCGAAGCACCGAGCATCCTATATATGTGGCTGGCGGGCAAAATGGATATCATTCCTTTTTGCGGCTGAGGTTTTTTGGCGGGCCAGTTTTTACAACGGAGTTGTTTTTGGGGGGATATCACATCTTTTTGCATGGCTAGTTTTCGATTGGTACTTATAGAATACGGTTCAATTTAACAAAAGTACCTACGAGGTATCTAGTAAATTTTCTCCTAAATGAAGTTTTATCCTAGTCAAAATTTAGTAAAAACTTAGTAGGTACGCCTACTAATTTGCCTTTTTGTTTCTTCTTTTTGTGACAAGAATAATTATTTTTTGGAAATTATTGTTTGTTATCTGAAATGTGTTTGAAAAATAAGTAGTTTTAAAATTTTCGATTAATTAAAACAATTAACAATTTAGAAAAAAATATTAAAATTTAAAACAATTATTCTTATTATTAAATTTAAAAAAATAGAAAGAATTAGAAATTTGAATGAATTTGAATTAGAAATTTTTTGAAAATTTGTTGCATTTTTTCTTGGGGATTGTGCGCATTTTTGTTGTTGAGAATCATTACAATAATTGTAATTATTGGTGTCGAAGAGAAAGTGGAAAGAGAAAGTTTGCAAAAGGTAAAACGCACGTTTTTATACCAAAAATCGCGAATAACTCCAGAACCGTTGGGAAAAGTGACAAAGTGCGCTACCCTCATTCGAAAGCCCATAAAATTTCCTATCGATCCTTAAACAGGCGCCACTCTACGACAATTTTTCTGACCACCGTTCAACTTTGATGTTTTCGGAAATTGGCCAAATCAGTAGATGTGGAATTTATTCACGTATTTTTGGCTGTATATTAGTCGAATCGATTGAGATTTAGTTCAAAATTATTGAGCATATACTAGACAACCTAGCGGACATTTTAAGACCAACCGCGCCAATTTCCATCAATTTTGGCGGCAGTTATTGTTGAAAATAGGAAAATCACCATAACTCCTTTATTTTACCCCTTAGGAAGCTCATTTTGATCTCAAATTAAACAGTTTTAAGCTGAATACAACTAAAAAAGAAAATCTGAAAAATCTTCAATTTTGAAGGAGTTATGACCATTTGAAATTCCTAAAAATTACTATTTCCCCCCTAATTGGGAGGGAAATGGGGGGAGGGAGAAAAAAGGTTCAAAAGGCACTCCCTTGGAGCATAACAAACGTGTGTGCAAAATTTCAGCTCGATCCGATTTGTCTTCTGGGCTGTAGCCCCGTCAATGAACAAGAAGAAGAAGAAGAAGAAGAAGAAGACGAAAAACGTGAAAAATAGTGGTTTTAAAACTGTTATACCCCCGACACCTGATTTTCCCAAGAGCTGAAATTCGGTTTACGTCCTCACGTGCCCCTGGAGAGTTGCTGTACAAAAAATCAACTCTCGAGACACTCAGGGGACCGAGCTACGGTATGGTGAAAACCCCAACTTGTTCCGTCGCGTAATCAGTGTCTCAGTCGCTTCGGTTTTCAGGGCTTCGGTTTTCTTGGCGGTCGGGACGCTCCCGCGTCCCTAGATTACAAATGAACACCTCGAATCGATTTAAACTGGACTTCAAATCGACTCAAGGAGTTTATTTAAAATCGATTGGACCTTCAAGAACAGCTAATGTCGATTCAAAGAACAGCTAATTTCGAGTTTTACGACGTATTTGAATCGACACGAGGTGTTTCTCTTGTTCTCTTCTTGAAGGTCCATTCGATTTCGAATAAACTCATTGAGTCTATTTGAAGTCGACGTCTTTCGAGTTTTACGACGTATTTGAATCGACAATTGCTCTTCTTGAAGGTCCATTCGATTTTGAATAAACTCATTGAGTCTATTTGAAGTCGACGTCTTTCGAGTTTAACGACGTATCTTAGTTGACAATTGCTCTTCTTGAAAGTCCAATCGATTTCTAATAAACTCCTTGAGTCGATTTGAAATCGACGACATCCGAGTTTTACGGTGTATTTGAATCGATAATTGCTCTTATGAAGGTCCATTCGATTACAAATGAACACCTCGAATCGATTTAAACTGGACTTCTTTCGAGTTTTACGACGTATTTGGATCGATAATTGCTCTTATAAGGTCTATTCGATTACAAATGAACACCTCGAGTCGATTTGAAGTCGACTTCTTTCGAGTTTTACGACGTATCTGAGTTAACAATTGCTCTTCTTGAAGGTCCATTCGATTTTGAATAAACTCCTTGAGTCT
Organism: Stenodema calcarata; assembly: GCA_963920205.1. NCBI lineage: Eukaryota > Metazoa > Arthropoda > Insecta > Hemiptera > Miridae > Stenodema > Stenodema calcarata. Next base: position 229,476 of record OY986054.1, read on the forward strand.
GTTTGAAGTCGACGTCTTTCGAGTTTTACGACGTATTTGAATTGACAATTCCTGTTCTTTAAGGTCCAATCGATTTCAAATAAACACCTCGAGTCGATTTGAAGTCGACTTCTTTCGAGTTTTACGACGTATTTGGATCGATAATTGCTCTTATAAGGTCTATTCGATTACAAATGAACACCTCGAATCGATTTAAACTGGACTTCTTTCGAGTTTTACGACGTATTTGAATCGACAATAATTGTCTTGACAGCAATTATTGCTGTTCTTGAAGGTCCAATTGATTTCAAATGAACACCTCGAATCGATTTAAACTGGACTTCTTTCGAGTTTCACGACGTATCTGGGTTGACAATCGCCCTTCTTGAAGGTCCAATCGATTTCAACTAAACACCTCGTGTCGATTTGAAGTCGATGTCTTTCGAGTGTTACGACGTATTTGGATCGATAATTGCTCTTCTTGAAGGTCCATTCGATTTTGAATAAACTCATTAAGTCTATTTGACGGATGGCTCAAAAATAAAAGGCAATGCAGGTTGTGGAATGTATGACTGGAATGTGAATTTAATTAAGTCATACAAAGTCAACGATTTAGCGTCGGTATTCACAACAGAATTGATTGCTATCGTTAAGGCACTACACTACGCAGGGCAGATGGAGGAATTACCGCGAACCGTGATAGTTGTCTCTGACTCGAAGAGTGTGCTGCAGAACGTTCAAAATCCAATGGCGTTCCCAAAATGCTCCTATCTACGGATCCATCTGATGAAGCGACTCTACGAGCTCCGAAACCTGGGAGTTACAGTGAAATTTGTTTGGGTGAAAGCTCACATTGGAGTAAAAGGTAATGAGATTGTTGATCGGGCGGCGAAGATGGCCTGCCACTGTGACGAAGACAGTAATGTTCTCATCCCGTACAAAGATTTGTACTCCCAGTTCAAGAAAGTGATGATGAAAAGGTGGCAAGAGTATCACAATAGTAATCATGCGGGGAAAATCTATAAGTTCCTCTTTCCAACGGTAATGGCGAAGTCATGGCGTAATGAATTCATGGGCCAGGAAAAAGGATTCTACTCTGGACTTCTGTTATACGACGTATTTGAATCGACAATAGCTGTTCTTGAGGTCCATTCGATTTCAAATAAACACCTCGAGTCGATTTGAAGTCGACTTCTTCCGAGTTTCACGACGTATTTGAGTTGACAATTGCTCTTCTTGAAGATCCAACCGATTTCAAATGAACACCTCGATTCGATTCGAAGTCGACCTCTTCCGAGTTTCACAACGTATTTGAGTTGACAATTGCTCGTCTTGAAGGTCCAACCGATTTCAAATAAACACCTCGAGTCAATTTGAAGGCGACTTCTTTCGAGTTTTACGACGTATCTGAATCGATAATTGCTCTTATGAAGGTCCATTCGATTTCTCTGGAGAAGTCGTCATGAGAAACCTCAAAACGCAGGGATTTTCCGGCGTCCCATGACGACTCGGCTCGCCGACTGGCCGTCGCGCATGCACACTTGCCGTTTCCCCACTTGATAAGATGTGTAGGAAGTGGCTGCGAAAAGTCTCTATTACATTTCCCAGAAATCCCGCCATATCAGAATGGAAGGCTGAGCGGAGCACAGTGAAGGTATATATCATTGCGTTTGTCTGCATTTCATTCTTTATTTCAGGTAGTATTATTCCTTCATCAATCTTTTCAATTTTCGTTGTATGACATGTTGAAAAACTGAAGTAGAACATTGTTCTTCTTCAGTATGTCTATGGTAAAAAGAATGTGAGAGGAATAAGGCTATGACAGGGGGGGGGGGGGAGGGACGAGTGTTGTTGACCTCGTGATCAACAGGAAAACTTTTTATAGATCCATGCCCGTTTAGCTGACGTCAAACAGCCGCGCAACAAAGTCGCTATAATCGGAGGGAGACGGGAAATGGAAAAATACCAGCCACCTTCTTGTACACCCTTCACCGCTCTAAGGCCGTTCCCATTACCAGGACCATCACGCTACCTCCATTAGTAGAATTGGTTTTAAAAACCACAGGATCCACGCACACTTGTCCACGTTAACCATACTTTGCTTTTATGGTTTTTTGGAGTCCTGCTCTATCAATGAATTAATCACCCGTATGCAGGAAAGAGCGTATTGTTGTGGGGTTATTGCTTGTCTGAATATAACAAACATCAAAACGAGGACTTAAGGAGTTTTTTTCCCGCTGAGAGTTAAATAACAAAATTCTTACTCGAAAAATGGAAAAGCTGACAGGTATTGTCCAGCATCGACGGTACCTCGTGGCAGCCCACCTCAGCATCAGTGGCTCGAGTCGAGCAAGGTTTCACTGAGGTGGGTCCATTATGATTGAGTTTTTGATCCCCCCTACTCACCAACACAAAATTCTGTTCCGCAGTAGCGATCTTGCGGTCGACGAGTAAGCATCTCTGTCGTTATCGTGAACCAATTAACTCCGCTCCCGGGAGTCATCCCTCTCAGCCTCCGTTGCCTCAACTACTAAATAATGAACACGGGGAACACTTGCGTAAAGCGTGCATGGACGTCTCAAATATACCGACTTCGGATCGGTTTCAGGAGTTACAGAATATGGATGCTGGAATAGATGAAGCGGCTAACGTTATACGGATATACGCAAGGATATGGGCGGTAATCATAGTAATTACTGAAATAGGGCTTGAGTAATTAATTCGTTCGTTGAGGAAAGCACACAATGTCATATATGTCACATTCCAAACTCGGGTGCATCCCCGGACGTGATTGATTTTTATGTTTCGAAAAACGTGCGTGTCTCGGAGTGTCAAGTGCTGGACGAGTTGTGATTATTAAATAATCAATAAAAGTAAATTTTACATGCATGCCTCGTAAAAGTGCTGGACGAGTTGTGATTATTAAATAATCAATAAAAGTAAATTTTACATGCATGCCTCGAATAACCCGTTACCGCCAAGGCAAAGAGCCAGTACCTATCAAGTTTAGCAACTACCTATAATATGTACCTATGTTCATTGAGATAATCTATAATATTATTATAGACTATCTCAATGAACGTACATCACTCAAAATTCCCTCTCAAAACACCAGCCCGAATTGATTCACCTGTATCTGGTTTCCATAAATTACTCCAGGATGCGGCTCGCTACGCGGCTAGAACTACACATTCAACCCAAAGTTCCTTTCTCTTAAAAAACTCCTTAACTGCACAGATTGCTGACCTGTTGGAACACAGAAAACGCACGTTCAGGTTGTGGAGAAAGTACAGATTTTACCCGTATACACAACATTGAACTCGCTGAATAAAGAGGTTAAGAAATACTTCAGGGATAATGCAACCGAATCTTACGAGTGTAAACTACGAGCCCTCAACCCCGATGATGTGTCACTATGGACCAAATCCATCCTTAACAAACGCCAAATCATCCCCCCCCCCCCCCGTAAAACTCTGGTACATGGATAACAGACGGGCTAAGTAAGGCAAACCTCTTTTCCAATGTGTTCAAAAAAACAATAATTGTTTTATTAAATAAATTTTCGCCTAACTTTCGGAAGTTTCCTCTGCAAAATCAGCATGCTGATTTGAGGCCTGATGAGCGAATTCATTTTACGCCACAAGAAGTCAGACGTCAAATTACAAGTCTTGAATAAAAAAATCCAAAGTCATGCCGCATGGCTATTTATAGCTTCTTATAAGAGCGAATTCATCTTTTTTCTCAGCGAATTCTGAGTTTTATCTCAGGCCCAAGGGGTTTTCTTCAATCTCTTCAGTGAGCTCCTTCCACAAGGTAGCTTTGCTTCTGGCTAGAGCCCTCCTCAATATCTTTTTAGTTGGCTTGGACTCAGCATTTCTAGTGGAGAAGTTAGGGGAGCCCCTGGGCGTCCTTTGGGCCCCACGTCTTCCTGAGGCACGTTCTTCGGAGATGTGCGATGTTATCATTCCAACAATAAGCAGGTCGCTCTTTGGTCTCTTTCTTAGGCATAGCCGCGTTGCAGGCCCGCTCAATAAGGCTCATGTTCGATCAGCAGCTCGGTCATTTGGGGAAAAATAGCAGCCTTCCGCCTACACCCACAAAATCCCCCCCCCCCACCCCATGTTCTATGAATGTCCGCTTGTAGGGGTTCGTCACCCAGATTGCTGCTGTACCGAGAGTATCGGAGAACCATTTCTGGTTATCTCTTCCCAGTAGCGGTGCGTGGGCTCTGAAAATGGTGGGCCACCAAATTCGGAACACAAATTAAGAGCTTTTTCTACAAAATACCTGTAAATGTTTCCCAACAGGAGTCTTCTTATGAGAAATGGGTGTATTTTAATCAACCGCAGCTCTTAGCAAGTCAGAATGTGAGCTCTGTGTTCACAGCAGTTCTGACCAGTACCTACCCGGGATTACCAGAAGCTATAGCTTCATACGAGGAGGTGGCGGCGGGGCAATTGAAATCAGAAAAATTAGCAATCATTTCCTTCTCTATTGACAACATCGTCAAAGCATTAAGTCTCTCTTGGGTAATAGTTGATCGAATAAACGTTTTTATTCTTTTAAGCGTAGAAAAACAAAGCTCAGCTTTTGCAGAAGTCATTGGAATTGTAATCAATAATGTTAGTAGTTTCTCATTTTCAGAATAAGTATCAACTAAGTTATTGTTGTGCAAAAACAACAGAAATCCCTGTGAAATGAGTAAAATCGGTTCTCTGATAAATTGTCACCAATTCAGTTTTAAGTTTCCGAGATTCTAGGATAGCGTAAGCAGTGACCGTGTTTTCAAAATCTTCAGTTGGAAAACATTTTGAAAAATTCGGAAAACTTGCAGTATCAGTTTGGAAGCTGCCAAATGCCCCCTGAACGAATAGCTGCCTCTAGCTTGAGCTAGGTATGATAATATCACAAACCTCCACTGCAGTACTTATCTGTGTATGTTGACGTTGATCAATCCACAAGACCACAGACAGGACACAACGCACTTAATTACCACAAAAAAATCCAAATCTGTCACGGGAGCTCGAATTCAAATGGGAACATACAAAATTATAACCTAAGCAGAAAACTGAATACTCAACAGAAAGTTTTACTATCGAGATGACAAGATGAATTGAAACAATCGAATCGATTGTGAACACAAACGATGTTTTGATGGAAATTTGGGGACGGGGCCGAAAAGAGGCGTGGCTTACCGAATTTTTACTCTACTGAGCATGCGCGGCAGGGCCACTTTTCTCCGTTTCCATGGGTTGCCATTGGCAACACCGGGTCACCGGGCCCCCTGAGTTTCAGAAGCGTATGTAGGTTTCGATTTCGATTGCAAAACATCGATTACTGTCGATATATTCTGATAGAATGATCGAATATCGTTCTTCTTCTTCTTCTTCCCAGTTACTTGTCTTGGCCGCAGCCATGCTGGACATAGGTTGGGACAGAGAGAGAGAGAACTCTTTGACTTCGTGAAAATGCTAGGTGCAGTATACGGAACGATATTCGAATGCCAACTGGGTGGCATATTTTTTTTGTCGAGTTTTTTGTGTTTCTGGATGCCGGGGCAGTGGCCCAAGTGGCCTTATGGACGCAACGCCCCTGTCTCTTCCTCAATACTACTCGCAGAGGAGTGCTATGTCGGCGTCTTTCAAATAGTATCTGCTCCTATTAATGTTTCCCTGCAGGATCTGTGTCATCTCGTATTTGAGCAGCCTCCAGTCACTGCTTTAAAGCAGCGCATCCTTTTTGGTTTATTATCTTCGATAATGAACCATTGGAATCGCCCAAAGAAAAAAAAATTTTAACCCCCCCTCAAAATTTGTTGGTTTACGTTTCAAGACACGTAGATTCAGAAAATCGAATAAAAAAAAATCCGTCCGTCCGCCGTACGCCGTACGCCGTACGCCGTACACCGTACGCCGTACGCCGTCCCCCGTCCGCCGTCCGCCGTCCGTGCCACTTTGCCCAGTTAGCGTTGAGCTAAAATTACGAAATTTGGTTTCTGGGTTTGGACCAGCCCCACAATGATCCTCGAAACTTTTCATAACCCTAGGTCAAGGGGAAGGGGTTCAAAACGAACTTTGAAATTTCGACAATGTCATATCTCTAAAAATTCTCATGAAACGGTGTAATTTTTAGTTCACTTCTGAATGACCTGAAAAATTACGAATCTTTTAAGACCAATTGGATTTTTGTGCGACCAGCCGTTCGTTCACAGTGACCGCGCAAAGGTTTAGGAAAAACACTAAACTTTCTCGTCGAAAACGGCCGTTATGTGACCAAACTCCCAGAAGCCCAGAATAAAACTACCTTTTTTCATCTTCCCGGTAAGCTACAGTCTAGAAATTTTAACCGTGAGTCGTGGATAGACCACATTGCAATATTCACTCGGTTTCTCATCTGTAAAATAGTTTAAATAATACCTTTTTGTAATAATACAAATTAAATTTTGACGATGAGCTATTGACTTGAAATTTTAAAAAATAGGTCAGAACTGGATCAAAATGCAATATTCACTCGGTTTCTTGTCTGTAATATTGTTTAAATAATACCTATTTGTTTAAACAAATTAAATTTTGATGATGAGCCAGATACTTGAAATTTTAAATATAGGTCAGAAATGGATGATATTTCAATATTCCCTCGGTTTGTATGACATGGTATGAGTATGGTAGGTATATTATTGTATGTATGATTTGGTATAATACAGTATGGTATGATAGGAAAGAAATTCGTATGGTATGGTATGAGTACGGTGAGAATATGGTATGGTGCCGATTTGCAATAAAGTCTGGTATAGACAGAAGGGTGATCTGCACAAGGAAGATAATAAACCGTTGTGTCAAGAATTTGCAGAGTTTTTTGCCAAGGGAATGGTAAGGTGGTTCCCCAAGGTGCAAAGAACACATTTTGCAGGCTGGCTGCAATTTCTGGCCGTGTGGTCTCGCTCTCTGCACTTGAAGCAGGCATTCGCGCCGACAGCCCCATTAGTTCCTGGCATGATGGCCAGGATGATAAACCACCTGGGTACTCGTCAATTTGACCGTCATTTATTTAAACATTCAGGGGGAGAACCTCGTTTGCCCACAGTCAGCTAGCCCCCCCCCCTCCCCCTCGCTACTAACACCATCATGACGTTTCTACATCCGCTACTGATTATGATGATAAGTTTTGAAAACTAGCTAATAATTAAGGTGTTCATATTTAATTAACTGAACTTGTTGTACTGATTAACTGAACTTTGTTGTTGATTGTTGCAGACTAAAGCTCATTTGGACATCCTGGCAGACGCTCTCCTAAGGTGGGCAAGAGGTCGCTAGTGGTCAGCCACCTTCATTGAGGTCAATGACGTCAAGACTCTGTACATAGTCCTTTATCCCATCCTCGCCCAACGATTTTGTAACATAGCATATTCCCATCCCTCACCTCTCCCCCTTTATTCGCCCATTAGTATACTCCTCTCTCCCATTTTGATCTCCCCCTCTTTTTTCTGTTGATTTTTTTTTTTTTTTTGTTCTTCCTTTGCCCTCATTCTTTCTAACTACTCCGCCTCCACCCACTCCTATCTTCTCTTCTCATATCTCTCCATCCCAAGCCCAGATTCCACCCCCCCCCCCCCCACCACCATCACCACCCCACTGCTGGAGGGAGAGCGACCGAGGGGGTACGTCACCAGGAGGGAGGAAGCCTTTGAGCCTCGGGGCCCCCGTCCTTCCATAGATGTTGTTATTGTTTAGTCGTCCTCTAATATAAACGTCGTAATATTAAACATAACGAGAAGATTATTAAAAATAACACCATAAACCCCGCTACCGCCATACACGAACACGCCCAGTTCGGCACGGCATGATGTACTCACTGTGAACTGCATGACTTGCCTGACACAACGCTGGGGGCCCGGGGGCGGAGTTCCTGCCCTTGCAACAGGAGGACCACTCCCTGAGCCAACCCCGGGCCCCCTATCCCACCACCATACTACTGACTTGAGCATGCGTGCATTTGCAACTGAAAAATACAAAACATTTTCAACATATTTAGATAATGTTACTTATTTATTTATTAACTTATTAATATAAACTTATTACAATTAGAAACTACGAGAAAAAATTCAAAACTATAAAAAACTGAACAAAAAAATAAATAAAACTTTTGTGGACAAAGTGCACTGAATAATGTGATATAGTCTGATTAATTCCTGCCAATATGTTGTCTATTATAATTATATATTGGGTATCTATAATATATACTATATGATAATGCATATAAAGTAAAAGGTAACATTTTGTATTGTGCTATATAGTGGATTTTTCGATGCACGTTCTTCGGCACTTGTTGTTGTCTTTTGTGTTGTCTCGTAAAAATATAGAATACTTCCCTCGGAAAAAAACCGTTAAATTTAAACATAATATGTTAATATAATATTAATAATAATGTGTTTAACATAATAATATGTTAAACATAATATTATGTTAATTTTTTTTATGAGACGATAATATTCCTCTAAATTTTTGAAATAAATTTTTTTTTTCAAATTCATTTGTGTTGTCTTGTGACTGGTTTTTTCGAATTTGATTCACCTCCTATTATTTCCTTCCCTTCGAGTGTTCATCCAGCTCTCTTATTACGTTTATCACACTTTTTCACCACAGTACTATCGATATTATTGATTTTCCGTAGATTAATGCATTTTTCGATTGTTGCGTATTTTCTTGTACACCTATTTTTGACTGTTTGGTCTCACCTCTTTCTTGTACGTATACTCCTCACATTACGGCCTATTTCACTCGACAAGCTCTCCCTCCAGTCTCCAGGAACCAAAACCACAAAATACCATCAAATAAAAAAAGTCAATAAAGATATTTCGCAATTGTAAACCCTCCACCACCCTTCCACCCTCTTCCCTCTTTGTCTCTCCGTATGAGTTTCATGTTCAACATTTCATTTTAAAACGATGAGAGTTTTTGTAATTAACAAGTGTATATACAAGCAAACATGAAGATGATATATATAAATATATAAATAAGAGTATATAGTTGACAAACCCCAAATATAGGACCCACTTCCTCGCATTCCTCCTCCTTCCATCCTTTCTTGCTCCATTTGACCTCCTCCCCCCTCCCGTTTCCTTCCAGAGGTTGTAAAATTCGAATCCTTCGCTCATTTTCAAAATGAAAACAGAAAAAAAAGCTGCTTAAAAATAATGTAAACATATCATTTTTTCACAAAGTTATTTGCTAATAATAAACATACAAAAGATGACAAACTGATAAAATTAAGAAAATTAAGTACCTATATTGATTTTTAAAAACGTAGGTAAGCGGTAACTTTTAAAATTTTTCGATGAGAAGTTTGAATCGATTTGTTAGGTACGTGACCAGGTATTATTTTTCTAATGTAGCGCTTGAACTGACGTCACGGAGGTCCCTTCAGCAAAGTGTCGACTTTTCCATTTATATTTTCGAGTACAAAAAACAACCCTTTTTTCGGGGTAAACGACTCTCAGAAGGAGCTATGTGAATATGTAAAATTATATAATACATGATTAATTATATGTGATTACATAAGTACTGTGTCGATACATATCATATTATACATTATGTAATATAATAAAATGAAAAATATTATTTTACAAGAAAGAAGTATATATATTAATAAATAATATAATTTTGTTCGTTATACGGTCATAATAAAAGTTCTTGAACAATTTAAATGGAGTTCTTGATGTTTGAAACTTCACACTACACGGATCGTACTCAGATTGTGTCCATTTTCACCATTTTAAAGGTGAAATTCGTGCACCAAAACTGAGTGGTTACGTTGTTCACCGATTTTTGTGTTTGCATCGGTTTTATTTCCTTTTAGCCATATTACATTATACTGTACGATATCAAATTTATTAAAAAAAACACATCATTTCCATTTTATAATCATATTGCAATCATACATAATAAACAAACTGAATAACTTTCTGCTACCTACAGGGTTTCACGCCTGAAAAATTTATTGAAAGTGAAAAGGAGTATAATTCTGTATGGCCGCAAGCCCAATTCAGGGTTCGTGCCGATTTTCAATTTTCAATTTCCCTGACTTTTCCCTGATTTCCAGACCAAAAATTTCGATTTTTCCCTGACTTTTCACAACGTTTCAGGATCCTTTAAACAGTAACGTTTTGCATGAATCGAAAATTTTAGATGTGCAAATGAAGAAAAACAATATAAGGAACAAGTTTTGGTTTATTATCTTCGATAATGAACCATTGGAATCGCCCAAAGAAAAAATTTTTTTAACCCCCCCTCAAAATTTGTTGGTTTACGTTTCAAGATACGTAGATTCAGAAAATCGAATAAAAAAAATCCGTCCGTCCGCCGTCCGCGCCACTTTGCCCAGTTAGCGTTGAGTTAAAATTACGAAATTTGGTTTCTGGGTTTGGACCAGCCCCACAATGATCCTCGAAACTTTTCATAACCCTAGGTCAAGGGGAAGGGGTTCAAAACGAATTTTGAAATTTTGAAAATTCCATATCTCGAAAAATTCATATAGAACGGTATGTGTTTTATTTCATATTTAGATAGAGTTTGTTCCGTAGAATTTTTTAAGACCACCCGCAGCTTTGTACGACCAGCCGTTCGTTCACAATGACGGCTCAAAGATTGTGCCTCACAACACGATCATGACTCAAACTGTTGAAATACAGGTCCATTTTCATACTAACAAGCTCTTTGTAACATCATATGGCTTAAGTGATGTCGAGTTTGTTGTTCTGAGGTGCGTTTCGTGCTACGGAAATGAAGGTAATTTCGAATGTTTGTTGGTAGGAACTTCTTTTATAGAAAAATTATTACCGACGTAGCATTAAAAACCCCAGAATTATATCGTAATAATTAATCATAATGAATAACAATTATTATTAATAATAAATACCAATTATTAATACCTAACAATAAATTATAATAATTTTCACTAGGTACTTGATAAAATTGGTAATAATTAGTGATAATTGAAAATAATAATTAATCTAACATTTAGGATCTAGACATTTAGACCTAGTGATCTAGACAGAAGGGTGATCTGTACAAAGAAGATAATGAACCGTTGTAAGAAATTGTAAGAATTTGCAGAGTTTTTTATTCATAAAAAAACGAAGTTTACTTAAAACAAAGTAAGAGATAGAATCACAAGATAAAACACATAAAAGTTTTGAGTACGTGGTTTACATAAACCATACCTTACAAAGGTAAAGGGGTTTTCGACGCGTATCATGGATTTTTCTCAATTCTGCACCCGATTTGAGATTTTTCCCTGACCAAAATCCAATATCCCTGACTTTTCCATGACTTCCAGTGCCCATTTATATTTCCCTGACTTTTCCATGACTTCCCTGACTTCCCTGACCGGCACGAACCCTGCAATTACAATCATTTAATGATGGAATGAATTGAAAAGAAAATTAATTTAAAACTTCTACCGGAATCAAACTAAGGAAACTGAAAAAAATGATACCTAGGGTGCAAAAAACATTAATTTTTTAAATCCCCTTCTATTCAACTTTCATGTGAACCCATAGACTAAAATCGTAAAATCTAGACCCCCAGGCATATGGGAAGGGGGGGGGGGGTTATACCAGGGTTTAACAATTGAAGAAAAAAATTTGAGAGTTGCGATCAAGACGCCGACCACAGCAGACCTGCCTAAAGGTCTCCATGATTATCACAGTGGAGGGTGGGCGAATGCCGGTAACTTAACTTTGAAGTGCCGTGTCTTTGGTGACCAATGGTCATAATAAAATACTCTTAACGCGGTTCGCTTCCAAAATTATCTAATTTTAATAATCAACCTCAGTTTTTTTTTCAAAATACATTAATGTAAGAGGTATTGGTACTAAGCCAGAAAAACTGCGTTGACCAGTTTCTCTCAAACTGGATCACTTAGAAGATGAAGAAACGTGGTTGATACTTGAGATGTTCTTCATGGACATCATGTTCTTTAATAGAGACATAGGTATTACATAAAACCAATTATTACTTCGAAAATTTGCTCTTATAGCCATGCTGCATGACTGTGGATTTTTTTACCAATAGTGAATGACATTGTGGAGGATGTTATGTTTTTATTAATATATTTAAATTACTTATTGTAATGTATATTACCATATTTTTACCTTGTATAATATGATGCCTATCTTAAGTGAACCCCCCCCCCCCCATGTCCTTTCTCGATTACGGAAACAGATACGATACGGGAGAAGGGTTCGATCCATTGAGCCGTTTTTGCGTGATTGAAGGACAGACAAACAGACAGATACCAAAATTTTGAATTTAATTCAAAATTGGCACGGTTCGACTCCATTTCACGTGAAACGAATAACTGTAGTGAAATTTTTCGAAGAACCCCAAGGAACACGAATATCGTCTCTAAATTTAGATACTTTTATATTATCATTTTATTTTGATAGCTTTGGATCCAGCTGAGGATTTAGGCCCCGGTTGGGCTTCATTGAGAATTTGGCCTGGTGGAAGAGGAGGTGGCAATGGAAAGGTGGCGGAAGGGGAGGAAATATCGCAGTCCCAGGTCCGCCATCTTCCCTCCACGCGAATTCCCCGGGACCGCATTGACCTGCTCCAGGGTGATCTCGTCGTCCGGCCCTTGCACCCTCCCAGAAGTTAACCTCCAACGAGTGTTTTCTTTTAATTGTGATCGTCACAGATCGAACTTTTTTCACTGTCGAAATTTCACTACAATGTCTTGGTAGGGGTAGAAGGGGGAACCTGAGACAAAGATATAACCGAAATATTGAGTGCTTTCCTGGTGTCTCCGCCATCTGTTGTACCCCCTTGGGAATTGCAGGTTTTGTATAATACTTTACCGATACATAAAAACAACCTGTGCTAGTGGGATAAGTGGGTGTTGAGAGTGAAGACCACAGAAAGGTCGGAGGCGCCCTCTGCCCCCACGGAATTCCCTCCCTGTTTTCGAGCCACTTGTTGGATCAATATGTGGTCTTCTGACGTCAGAAGAAGCATGAATGGACCCAGAGGTAACTGAATGGAGACACCTGTGACCCATTCACCACTCTCCCCAGCTGCGGCCAGGTTTTCGAATTCTCCTAAACAAACAAGATTCAGTTAGATTAGCAATCTGTATTAAAAATTGATAAATTATAAATTTATATCATCGCATGTAAATGATTGGTAAACAATCGGCAGCTCTCTACCCGACCGTCCCTGACCTACATACGGGAGCTCAACAATGGGGATTACAGGGTGACCTAATATACGAATTTTCTAAGTAGCACCAGTTCACGATCACTGAGAATAGAATATACTAGAGCGGCCCTTCACGTGCGAGCCGCCTAGCGGAAAGTGTGCTCTGCCCCCCCAACCCCTTGGTTCCCCAACCCCGCCCTGCGGAGCATTACCCCTGTACTGTTGCGCCCGCACAATCTCGCCGATAGCCTCAATTTGCATCTAGATTTTTGTACATTTTTAGTTCGGATAATTTTGTTATACTGCGTACGAGTATTAGTACCTTGTTAACTGGCAGGGGGAAGGCTGAAGAATATGGGAAAGGAAGTATCAATCTTGGGAGTATTTTTTGACTTGGATCATAGACACGACTGTGTACGACAACAACTCTAGGTATGATTATTTTATTTCTGTTTCAAACAATGAACAGAATCAATTGAAACAAAGTTAGGTGACCGAAACTTCATATATTCGGAAATGATTTGTTTTCTTCATTTCCTGTTCGTAGAACCGCCCCAAAATATCATCTCCGTACACATCTTTTAAGTGATAAAATGGTATATTGTGTTCTAAACGAACGCGACTAACTATGAATTGCTCGTTGGAATAGTTGGCCAAATATCCTTTGTCAAAAATATTTTTCATCTTGGTAACACGCACACGATCTCCAACTTTGAATTTGGGTACTAGACGTCTACCTCGTTCTATAGGGGAGAAAAGTCTTTTTAAAATAACTTTTTCGTGTTTTTTTGTAACAGAAGCTGGTTTCATACCATGAGATCTATGGATTTTATTATTATACTGTTCCATTATATCGGGTATAATTTCAAGCCATCGTCTATGACCCCTATATGAGAATTCTTTCCACATTAGCCGTTTAATCGTCCGATTCAGGCGCTCAACTATAGAGGCCTTTTTATCCGACATAGTTGAATAAAAATTAATTCCTTTTCTTCTCATCAATGCGCGAAATTCTTTGGAATAGAATTCCCCTCCTTTGTCCGTTTGTATGTTGCGAGGTGTAATATGGCTACTTTTAAAAATGCTTTCAGTCGCAGATGCCACTTCAGATCCCATTTTAGTTTTAAGAGGTATAGCCCAACCTCGTTTGGATCCTGTGTCTATGCACATCAGTAAATACTTGTACCCTCTATCGGGGTATTCTGTTAGTTGAACCAAGTCGAGTTGCCATAGATCGTCTAGAACAGCTTTAATAACAACTCTTGAAGTAGGATAATTGCGTCTCTTTGATCTATATAATTCATCAACGAGAGCTCTTTTCAACTCACTCATGCTAGCAGTATAATAATGTGATGGGGAAAGGTGAATAAACAAGACTAAAGACAAAATAGAATAAGCCAACAATTTATATTGAAAGTAATTGACAAATTTTGCAATTGCAGTATTCTTCATCTTGAGCGTTAGAGGGTTGGGTGGGGGGAGGAGGTTGATCATCGAAAATTGAAACAGTAGCGGGGGGACTGAAGAATAGTGGTTTTTCTAGGCAGTTTTCTAAAATTGCATTGATCTTGTCATAATTTAAACGAAGATTTATGATCTCGCGGAAACTCAACAGTATAGAAGCTCCATATTGATCAACCCAAGGTAGTTTCTCCTGGATGATGACACATGGTGATTGACGCTTGATTGTTCTTCTTCCTTTTTTCCTGGTACTTTCCTCGTCCTTTTTTTGCTCCCGAGCTCCTGTATCCCTCTTAAGTTCATTTTGTTGCTGCGGATCTTGATAAAACGGGAAGTACTGGTGATTTGGATGGTGCACTTGCCTATGCGTTGAAAATATTTGAAACTTCCATTTACCTTTGGATGCAGCTATTTTGAATGGTGCTTGATCATTGATGAGGTTGTCAAGTTTTAGTTTGAAGTTTTCTTGCTCCACTAGATTAAGCCACTCCGCCGATGAAACGGTGATCTTGTGAATCCGACTATGAAACTCGAGGACCGCCGATCCTCCTTCAATGTGTATTATTTTCACGCATTTGGATTTTGAAAGAGGATGGTTAGGGATGGTTATCCCACTGCATCTTGACTCAAACTGATATCAAAACTACCGAGTCTGGATTTAAGAAAAAATAATTTGCCATTGTCCTTGAAGTGGGGGGAGCATTAAAAACCGGTTATACCATATATTCACCATCTTTTTCTTCTTCTTCTTCGGATACCATCAATGGAGGAGGAGTTGATCGACCATTAATAATATCTGATAAAATTTTCAAGTCTGCAGAGATTACATGTATACTCCACCAGAATTTACTACAGTTACAACAACATGGAGTGTCATAATCACCGTTTTTATCTTCTTTATATTCCCAACAATTGGATAGATGTCCTCTGTCAACTTCATAGGTGTCTAGTTCACGAATAGTATTTAAGATGATATCATGCCTTTTGATAATTCCCAAAAACAGTTTGACTCGTTTCACGCTGGAGAGTAAAGGATTGTCTTGTCGTAGGTTTTGAAGTTCAATATATTCCGGAGACGAAATTAAATTTTGATATGCTTCCATCGTTGAGGTTGGACTGGAACTAAACTTGTTTAGCTTATGTTGCCCCATTTTCAAATAGCTCTATAAAAACCCCTCTACCCTCATCATTTTTCCGTGCAATGCTTTCATTCTTTTTTGTGATCAAATATTGGAATAATATTAGGACTAGAATTGTAGCTAAGGATAGCACAGCTATCGATAATGATAAACCTGTCCATACGGTGGAAGAGAAAAAACTGCGCTTTTTTTATGTGAATATTAATCAGAAGTCGTCTCGTCGGTCGAGGTAGACCTTGACATTCAAAAGTGCAACGAACTTTACGAACCAGCCGCATGCCATCTTACCCCCCTTTCCCCTCACCGTCAATCGACGTTATCCGGATTCTGCAACAAACCTGACCCCCGCATG
This sequence comes from Stenodema calcarata, assembly GCA_963920205.1. Taxonomy (NCBI): domain Eukaryota; kingdom Metazoa; phylum Arthropoda; class Insecta; order Hemiptera; family Miridae; genus Stenodema; species Stenodema calcarata. The sequence continues at coordinate 245,603 of OY986054.1, forward strand.
ATCCATACCTCTTCCCCCTCACCCACCACAATGACCCACGTCACTCCACCCTACACACATGAAAATCCCCCCTTCAATTGGGCGTACCTAAATACCACCACTCTTGCAAATTACTTTTTGATTGGATCCCCACTCTCTCCCACTCTCTTTTAACACCGCCCTTCTCAAACCACCACCTCACCCCTCATCATAGCTTCCACCCCCCGCATCGTCCAGTGACGTCAACCAAATTCAGCACAACCCTCGACCCCCCGCTCACCCCTCTGCTGAAACCAACTCCCCAACCCCCTCTGACCTCATCCACTTCACCTCTCGCCTTCCCTACCACCCACCGCATGGTCCTTACTACCCCCTTCACCATCCTCGCTGTGACGTCAGTGCTCCAGAATCATAGAAATCACACTACTATCAGGTTGTAGCCAAAACAGGGTGAGGACGTAGCCAATGTCTCTCTGTAGAAGGGGGCCAGGCAACAGACGATCAATTAGGGAGAGAACTGAATTATCCTGACCGGAGGCATCCAAAACGCCGCGGATTGGACTTGTGGTTGAATTGCGTTCGATAACGAAATGAGGTATATAGGAAAGCCCAGTTTCAGGGGCTTGACGCATATGTCCCAGGAGCAGGTACTCCTGCAGAAATGCATGAGAGGCGACACGCGGTGGTTCATGTTGCCGCAGCTTCGCCTCCAAGTTGTACCACCTCTTCAGGGCAATATCACGGGATTGGCTTAAGGGTGGAAACGTCGAAGGGTCCTTGAAGGGTAACCTCACACCGTAGGTTCCTGATGGCAGGCGTGAAAGGGTAGAACTGCAATGAGTATTGGCCACATGATGAAGGGTATCTGCAGACACCTCAGTAGAGACTTCCTCTGCTTGCAACAATTGCTGTACGGGCTTCTCCAGTGACATGGAACCAGTAAGTAGGCACAGACGAGAGGATTGGGAGGGCAATGGTACACGACCTACAATAGCCCAACCAAAGATGGTTTTTATAGCAGCTGGGTTTCCATGGATGACCTCACCACCACCCTGAAGCACTTCGTTGATAATCTCGGCCCCAATGAGGAAGTCAATTTTACCAGGTTCGTGAAACAACTGATCTGCAAGTTCTAGGTGGGAGAATTGGTTGTACACTTCCTGTGAAAGGGCTACTTTGGGTTGATCATAGCATATGTGGGACACCACTGCTGCTTCTGTGGATATATGGGTATTGGGGGACAACCTGGAGGCAAGAGCACAAGAGACAATACCACCCGACCTGCCAACTGGTTGTTGCATGGCACCACAGAGTTCCTGCCAGAAAGGTGTCACTGGAAGTCCGAGTCGTTGGTTGCAGTCACTAGTAATCATGTTGATTTCGGACCCTGGATCGAGAATGCAGCGGATAGAGACCCATCGGTGGTGACGATCACGGATTAGTGCCTGAATGGTAGCCAGCACCACAACTGGTCGTTCCTGGGTAGTACCTGTCAGCAATGAGCTGACCGATGACTGTGGTTGGACCTTGGTGGTTGCCGTGGAGGTTGATGGGAGAGGAGCTGCGGAAATGTTGGACCCTGAAGAGTCAGCATGCAACGAGGAGTGATGAGATGAACTTTTGCAGGTAAAACAACGGCCACGGGATTTACATTGAGTAGAAGAGTGGGTGCCCAAACATTTGAAACAGCGCTTCTTTTCTACGAGCCAAGCACGTTTATCAGCGTGAGCCAGCGCAGAATACATAGGACATGCATAAATCTTATGGACGTCAGAGGAACAATGGGCGCATTTCGATGACGAAGGGTGGGAGCGATTGGCTTCATAGGAGTTGGAAGGGCTGGATGAGGGTGACACAAGCAATGTTTGGACTCCCGATGACTTTGGCATCAATGGTTTGTAGGCAGGTTTGACGTTGTTATTTACCCTAGGGGTTTTTACTGAGGTTTGGGCCATTATCTCCTTAATACGTACTTGGTCCTGAACGAATAACTTTAGCTCTTCAAAGGTGGGGATGACATCCCGATTGCTGAGTGAATGCTCGAATGAGCTACGCATATTCGTCGGTAAGCAACGGAACGCCAAGCTAAACATGATGAAATCGTGAGAATCATCAATACCTAAATTGAGAAACGCTTGCCTATTCGTACTGAATACATCCAAAAATGATTGTAGTTCATGTATACTCTCATTGGCTAAAGGTGAGAAAGCAAACATTTTATTCAGATGATGGGTGGCCCGAATCCGAACATTATTATAATTATCGCAGATTGTTTGATATGCGATGTCATAATCGGCATCCGTAATGTTTAGGTTTTCAATCAGCTTTCGTGGCGTACCCGCAAGTAATGAACGTAGGTAAGTGAGTTTTACAGCACCAGAATAAGCGCTCGAATGAACTGCGGCGTTGTAAAGCGCAAAAAAATTACTAAAGGTTTCCGGATCCCCACTCCATACTGGTACTTCCAGTTTGGGTAATTTAATTTGAGGTTTGACCTCAACCGTACTGGCTGTAGAAGCGTTGAGGGATGAATCGGCTACTCGTTGTACGGAGCTTTCAATAGAACGAATTGTATAATATAAATCATAGAATGATTTATTAACACACTCAAAAGGTAATTGATCCGGAGTGGTTGCGTCCAAATTGGTAACGAGAATATCATTCTGAACTGAATCAAATTGCTGTCTAATATTTTCCAAGTTTCCGCAACTTGCCAAAAATACGTTGGTAGCTCCAGGTTGAACAGATTCTGCCAGAGTATAATCTTTAATTTGTTGCAACTGGGCGAATATACTCTCGCGTTTTCGTTTGTATAAACGCAACGCACGGGACACCGTCTCAGGCGTACTAGCTGATGTGTGAGCCATGACGGACAAACTGGAACGTGCGCGGTTTGGTGAGCAAACAAGGGATTATCGGTTATAGGTTGTGGCCACAAATCACCACGTGAGATGATTTATGAGAACCGATAAATGATTTCCCAACTGATTCGAAGAAGCTTGAACGCAAGATTAATTTGTCGGAGAATAGATTTGTTTCACCTTTCACTGGCGGAATAATGTCCGTAGTTTACGAGTCGGCGGAATAACAGAATAGTGATATCACAATTGATTGAATTAATAAGCGAATCAATACCTAATTAGTTTAATACAATTGAACTAAAAGGAACGGATGAATTGTTATTCGACTGTTTAATATATTATTGCAATATATGAACACGATCCGGTTCGAAAAAGGACCACTTGTTAGAGATCGTGCTGGCGTGTTACTCAGAGGGAGTGGACTGTATAGGTAATTATGAGATTTAGAGGTATTATGAAAAGCAAAAAGGATGTTCTGCTTCGAAAATTGTAAAAGGCGAGGTACTCACAGGTTCGGTGCGACGAGAAGGGGCTTACCGGCCGGTAACGTCCTCGAGCTGTCCAGGAAGGTATTTCGAAGCAGAGACAACACAGGGAGGAGAAGTTATTTGAGTTTAAATTAAACAGTCGAATACTTGAGGTAAAAGCAATAGAAAAGCGTTAATACGCGAGATGTAGAGAAAAGGTAAGAAATAATTGTGATAACACGTGAGAAAGTTCGATTAGCGGCACCGATGACGGCGAAGAGACGAATGGGAAAAACGTGTCGCGTTTGCGATTGTTGCCGATTGCGGCAGATGGCAGCACTGCACGGACTCCACAATTAAGTTGACGTTTGAAGGCGCCAACAGTATGCTTTTTATTTCATATTTAGGTAGAACCCGGGACCAACTACCGCAAAACGGAAGAAAGCAGCATGAAACTTGCTCAACATTAAGGGATCGGTTTATATACCCTTATGTAAATATATTAACATTTCAAACAGTTTTAAATAAATTATTCACGTTGGTAATTATGATGATGTGGTTGATCATATTCCTACCATTCATGCCCATCGTTTAATGGAAACGTTAACTTGAACGATAGAGGTATATGTACATTGCTGGGTAGGTAAATAACCGCATGTTGGTAAATAGGTTAAGAGCAACTTTTGAAAATTGAATAAAATGGACCGATTGGGTTATAAGACAGTCACACGTCACTAGAAACCCAAAATGAGTTATAGCATAATGAGAATGCTACCATGGTTTCGGAGCTGTATCGCTTTAGGTGCGATCGAAATTTGAATTTTATGAGTTCATTTAAAAGAAAATTTGATGCTCTACACCTTTGATTATGAGGGGTTTTTAGTTTGGAGTAGCCGTTTTCGAATTACATGCGTTTGAATGGGTAAAACGAAGTTGGTAAAAATTGTCTATTTTCGACGATCGGTTGTGACTAAACGGCTGAACCGATTTTGATGTTTCAATAGGACATTCGACGAATTTTATGTTCTTTCATTTTGTATGTAGTGCCCTTTCGTGTAGGATGCGTCGTTTTCAAGTTATAGGTGAAAAACTAAAACAAAGTGCGAAAAAATCGTGGTTTTTTGGCCACCCCACGTTTAGCACAGCCCAGAATCCGTCGCGAACTCATACTACTCATATTTAGGATGCCCAAAAGGGGTTCCAATCATATTGCCTGTCTAATTTGCCTGGGCTAATTGGTGTTCATCGATCCCTTCTTATATTCAATTTCGAAATCGTAGGCTGACAATTTTGTTCTCCATTTGAATAATTTTGAACTTGGTTCTTTAATTGAAAATAGCCATTGGAGGGGTCGTTGATCGCAAAAGACTTTAAATTCGGGCGGAAATGTTCTCCACCCCAGATTACGGCAAGGAGTTCCCTTTCGATAGTGGATCTTCATCTTTCGGAGTCGTTCAATGTACGGCTCGCGAAAGCAACTGGGAGGTCACCTTCTTTGTTGGGCTGACTCAAGACGGCACCAATTGCGAAATTGCTGGCGTCGGTGGTTAAATAGAAAGGTTTGGCAAAGTCAGGGTATTGTAATATCGGATCATTTATCAGTAATCCCTTACAAGTTTCAAAACACTCTAGGTATATAAATATAACTATATTATTGTGGGTCTGTAGTGTCTATTTTGTGACCCTTTTCTAGGCATCTCGTGAACGGTAGGGGTAGATAGTTAGATAGTACTATCGATTGATCGATAGTGACCTCCTATCGATAGCCCTATCGATTGTTTTTTTATCGATAGTTTTTGAAATTTCAACTTTGGAATTTCTCGAAACGGAAAGGGAACAGGTACTACCCACTACCACTTACCACTACTTAGCACACCCCTCATTCTAAGAAGAGGTTTGTAAGAATTTGTAAGAGGTTTGTAGGAATAACCTGAAGGCTCTTCATGTGATTGAATTTCGTTGAATTGGGTTTTTCCTTTTATTGTTCTATTTTCAATATTTGTCAAACTGAGTGGTTCCTGATACCCTGATCTGCTCTTTTGTTTCTCCTTCTCGAAGCTGTTTGCTCAACACACACACATGACTTCTATGAATCCCCCTCTATATTAAACAACTTAAAAGAAATAGCTGCTGGGATTTTGTAATTCCTGGGATAGAATTTCGTTGAATTCAGCTCCCCCCTCACTAGCAACTACGCCTATTCCTTTCTCCTTTTTTTTCTTCTCAAAAACAACGTCGATAGACTATCGATAGTTGGTGTTCGATAGAATCGAGACTATCGATAGTCTCAACTATCGACTATCTAACACCCCTAGTGAACGGTTTGGTTATCTTAGCGAAGTCTTGGATAAATTTGCGATAATATCCTAGGAGACCTAAAAAGGATTAAATCAAATTTTGATGTCTCTAGGTGTTTTTGGTAAAGGATAGTTTAAAATAGCTTGGATCTTGCTAAGGTCTGGTTTTACTCCTTCAGGTGTAATTACGTGACCTAGGTAAAGCCGGCGTCACACGATGCTACCAACACCTTCCAATGTTGGACGCTTGGTGACTGGTAGCATCGTGTAGCCGACCTTCCAACGTCCAGCTTCCAATGGCCAGCGTCCAACGTTGGCGTTGGAGGGCGATCGGTCAGAGAGCGGTCTTTGCGCCCAAGTCAAAGGAAAAAGAAGGGTCCAACGTTGTCGAGAACCTTCGTTTCTTGGAAGCTCGTTTCTTCGAAGGCAGGAGGCTCAGTCACACGACTCGGCGTTCAGTTTGTAGCGCGTTCAGTTTGATTCCTTTTGCCACCAAGTATTCATCGACACAGCTAATTTATGATTGAAATTGTTGAATTGTATTGAATTTCATTATATTTATTTGTCTTTAGTAATTTCTTTGTCTTTATTGTCATGCCTACAACTGTGTCATGGGTCTCCACTTCATTCGTTTTTCCATAATTTAAAACAAACAGACCTAAAAATCAGTAGGTACTTAGATAATAAAAAAAATATGCAACCTATCAATTTTTGTCATTCTTTTTCAGTTCAACTCAGTTTGAGTTCTAGTTATGCCGAGAATAGCGGGATTATAGATAAATAGCGGTTGAGCTATATAAACCATTAAGGGCATCCCCAGCAATCGCTGCAACATCATCATCCGTTTCCATGTTGAAACAACTCCCGACGGCTCGACCTTCAAACGGCTCGACCTGGATCGTACTGGATCAAACGTTTGCCACACCGTGTAGCTGGGGCTTTAGCTCGAGTCACTCGTCGAGTCGTCACTCGTCGAGTACGGTCAAACGTTTGGCCCAACATTCGACGCGTCGTGTAGCGCCGGCTTAAGCTATTACCCCACCTTTCTATCTCAATCCGTTCCCAAGATATGATTTAGTAGAACTACTCCATTTTTACCCAATTTATTTTCTTTTACACTTCAGTGGCAAACACCCTGAATACTATTCAGTGAATAGAGATCAGATAACAAGCCTGTGATATCAGACTGTGAGTCCCTGAGATTCCGCTACCAGCGCTAGTGTCGTGCGGCTGCCAACTAGGGATGGGATATCGAGGGCTCGATATCGATATTGGTATCGATATTGACATCGGAAGAGTGGTATCGATACCAGGTAGATATCGGCTTCATAATATCGATATCAACCGATATATCGATATCGGTTATAAAAACTCCTACTTTGTTTTTTTTAATTTCACCTACTTATTTTAATTTTATTTCCTTTTCTCCGAACATTTTTGCACTTGCAGTTCCTACCTAAGATACCAACTGGTCAATAATTTACCGTGGACAAAGTAGATGATTCCATGGTAGAATAAATACGAAGGACTTGGAAATACGAAGTGGTTCAAAGTAGTGACATCTAGTGTTGATACCTACCTACAGCCTATTGGTTTAAAATTCCTTTCTAAAAAAAAAAAAATTCTTCTGATTATTTTTCAGTCAGATCTTTATTTTTATTTATTTATTCATTTATTTTTTGTTCCCGCCTTGATAGGAAAGTTAAATTATACACATGAATATGTAATACGGAATTTTTATTTCAATATGTTTCTAAATGAAAATTGGACAGAATACAAGAACGGCAAAATCATAAAAGAATTACAGGTAAATTTCGGGATTCAAAAAAAGAAGCGCTCATCGAGGCTCTCCAGGAAAAGTAACTTGGAGAGAGTTTCCCCCTTCAGCCTGTTCCGGTCCGAGGTGAGAATATTCCCAGCCCTTGAAAATAGCCTCTCTGATGGTACTGAGGTTGAGGCTGACTTCATGGTCAATTTAAGTTTCAATTTCAACAGGGGCTCAACACAACACAAAAACGCGGATACTTTTTAGCCAACAACAGCACGGAAACGGAATGATGCCCACAAGAAGAACTTCGCGGTTCGCCAGTGAAAGATAACAGTGAATCACAGTTTGTGATATCGACCCGATATCGGTTGTCAGAATATCGATATATCGATATTATCACCAGTGCTGATATCGATATCAGAATATCGGATATCGGACGCTAGATATCGATATTTCGATACTATCGGATATCGATATCCCATCCCTACTGCCAACAGTTCCTCAAAAACACATCCATGGATGGATGGAAAAGATGGGAGCAAAACTATAGAAAAGCACACACACCTCCAAACCATGCTGTGGGCCACAGCCTGTGGCATTCGCGTTCTATTTGTTTGGATTTTCGTGTCAACAACCTCGTTCTACCAAGTTCTGCTGGAAACCAAACTCAAAATTTTCTACGAGCACTATGAAGTCTGGCTGTGGTAAGTGTCCTCTAGTTGTTCCCTGCAACTATTCTCGACTTTTGATTTAATCAATCACTCAATAAATCAGGTCCAGTCCCATCAACCGTTTGAATCACGTTTGCAGTGACACACCAAGCCGTTAATAATTAACGGCTTGGTTAATTATCCTCAATATTCCTAGTTTAACCCCTAACCAACGTTAAATATTCACACCGATTGTCCCAATGTATCATAAATTGAGTCAAGTGGTTCTGTTTGTGAATTTCAGAAGATGAGGCCTGTAACACTGACCGGCAAGATGACGGCTTGACTATGTGGCGATTTGATGGAAAGCAACATGTGATAGAAGAAGAAATCTTCGTAGAATCAGAATTCCACAGTTGAACTGGATCTAAGGACACCGCCAACTATCATGACGGTAGGTACCCACTGTACTCATCATTTTCATTTGATGGCGGACTGAATGATTTTGAAATCCAGCAGTTCTACGATTAAAAAACAATGAAATCAAAGCGAGCGAATTCAATCTTTCTTGTCCATTTTGGTTTATTATCTTCGATAATGAACCATTGGAATCGCCCAAAGAAAAAATTTTTTTAACCCCCCCTCAAAATTTGTTGGTTTACGTTTCAAGATACGTAGATTCAGAAAATCGAATAAAAAACTCTGCAAATTCTTGACACAACGGTTCATTATCTTCTTTGTACAGATCACCCTTCTGTCTAGATCACTAGGTCTAAATGTCTAGATCCTAAATGTTAGATTAATAATTAATCTAACATTTGTTAAAAAAGTTAAAATTTGTGATAATTGATAATAATAATAATGATTATTATCAATTATCACAAATTTTAACAATTTTATCAAGTACCTACTGAAAATTATTATAATTTATTGTTAGGTATTAATAATTCGTATTTATTATTAATAATTATTATTATTACTTATGATTAATTAATACGCTATAATTCTGGGGTTTTTAATACTACGTCGGTAATAACTTTTCTATAAAAGAAGTACCTACCAACAAACATTCGAAATTACCTTCATTTCCGTAGCACGAAACGCACCTCAGAACAACAAACTCGACATCACTTAAGCCATATGATGTTCCAAAGAGCTTGTTAGTATGAAAATGGACCTGTATTTCAACAGTTTGATGCATGATCGTGTTGTGAGGCACAATCTTTGAGCCGTCATTGTGAACGAACGGCTGGTCGTACAAAGCTGCGGATGGTCTTAAAAAATTCTACGGAACAAACTCTATCTAAATATGAAATAAAAAATATACCGTTCTATATGAATTTTTCGAGATATGAGATTTTCAAATTTTCAAAATTCATTTTGAACCCCTTCCCCTTGACCTAGGGTTATGAAAAGTTTCGAGGATCATTGTGGGGCTGGTCCAAACCCAGAAACCAAATTTCGTAATTTTAGCTCAACGTTAACTGGGCAAAGTGGCGCGGACGGCGTACGGCGGACGGACGGATTTTTTTTTATTCGATTTTCTGAATCTACGTATCTTGAAACGTAAACCAACAAATTTTGAGGGGGGGTTAAAAAAATTTTTTCTTTGGGCGATTCCAATGGTTCATTATCGAAGATAATAAACCAAAAAACAAATTTTGAGGGGGGGTTAAAAAAATCTTTTCTTTGGGCGATTCCAATGGTTCATTATCGAAGATAATAAACCAAAATCCGTCCGTCACCCGTACGCCGTACGCCGTCCGTGGCACTTTGCCCAGTTAGCGTTGAGCTAAAATTACAAAATTTGGTTTCTGGGTTTGGACCAGCCCCACAATGATCCTCGAAACTTTTCATAACCCTAGGTCAAGGGGAAGGGGTTCAAAACGAACTTTGAAATTTCGACAATGTCATATCTCTAAAAATTCTCATGAAACGGTGTAATTTTTAGTTCACCTTTGAATGACCTGAAAAATTACGAATCTTTTAAGACCAATTGGATTGTTGTGCGACGAGCCGTTCGTTCACAGTGAGCGCGCAAAGGTTTAGGAAAAACACTAAACTTTCGCGTCGAAAACGGCCGTTAACCCCCAGACGCCCAGAATAAAACTACCTTTTTTCATCTTCCCGGTAAACTACAGTCTAGAAATTTTAACCGTGAGTCGGGGATAGACCACATTGCAATATTTACTCGGTTTCTCATCTGTAAAATTGTTTAAATATTACCTTTTTGTAATAATACAAATTAAATTTTGATGATGAGCTATTGACTTGAAATTTTAAAAATAGTTCAGAACTGGATCACAATGCAATATTCACTCAGTTTCTTGTCTGTAAAATTGTTTAAATAATACCTATTTGTTTAAACAAATTAAATTTTGATGATGAGCTAGATACTTGAAATTTTAAATATAGGTCAGAAATGGATGACATTTCAATATTCACTCGGTTTGTAGAACATGGTATGATTATGGTATGGTATATTATTGTATGTATGATTTGGTATAGTACAGTATGGTATGGTAGGAAAGAAATTCGAATGGTATGGTATGAGTACGGTGAGAATATGGTATGGTGCTGATTTGCAACACAGTCTGGTATAGACAGAAGGGTGATCTGCGCAAGGAAGATAATAAACCGTTGTGTCAAGAATTTGCAGAGTTTTTGTTCCTAAGATGAGCTCCATTAAAAAACGCCTATAAAAGTTGAGGAGTCCCAGAAATCGCTTTAATCCCATGACGGATTAAGGTGGCTCGATTTTACTAATTTGATCGACTTTAAATGTTAAAAGTTTCACCCCTAGAAACTCTATTCCGTGTTTCCCAAATTCACATTCAGCTGGGTTGATGACTATGTCATATTCACGGAACTTTTGGAATAGTGCTCTAAAATCAGTCACAATGTACATGCCAGAAATGTTCGGGGTTCTCGGGAAAGAGTTTTTAAAAAAAACTTTATTGATTTCCCAAAATTTATTCACACTTTACAACACTTCACAAAATCTAGGGACGCGGGAGCGTCCCGCCCGCCAACAAAACCGAAGCCCAAAAAACCGAAGCGACTGAGACACTGATTACGCGACGGAACAAGTTCGGGTTTTCACCCTATCGTAGCGCGGCTCCCTGAGTGTCTCGAGAGTTGATTTTTTGTACACCAACTCTCCAGGGGCACGTGAGGACGTAAACCAAATTTCAGCTCTCGGGAACATCAGGTGTCGGGGGTATAACAGTTTTAAAACCACTATTTTTCACGTTTTTCGTGTTCTTCTTCTTCTTCTTCTTCTCGTTGTTGTTGTTGTTGTCGTTGTTGTTCATTGACGGGGCTACAGCCCAGCAGACAAATCGGATCGAGCTGAAATTTTGCACACACGTTTGTTATGCTCCAAGGGAGTGCCTTTTGAACATTTTTTCTCCCTCCCCCCATTTCCCTCCCAATTAGGGGGGAAATAGTGTTTTTTAGGAATTTCAAATGGTCATAACTCCTTCAAAATTGAAGCTTTTTCAGATTTTCTTTTTTAGTTGTGTTCAGCTTTTCAAACTGTTTAATTTGAGATCAAAAAATGCTTCCTAAGATGATAAATAAAGGAGTTATGGTGATTTTTCTATTTTCAACAACAACTGCCGCAAATATTGATGAAAATTGGTGCGGTTGGTCTTAAAATGTCCGCTAGGTTGTCTAGAATATGCTCAATAATTTTGAACTAAATCTCAATCGATTTGACTAATCCACAGCCAAAAATACGTGAATAAATTCCACATCTACTGATTTGGCTAATTTCCGAAAACATCAAAGTTGAACGGTGGTCAGAAAAATTGTCGTAGAGTGGCGCCTGTTTAAGGATCGATAGGAAATTTTATGGGCTTTCGAATGAGGGTAGCGCACTTTGTCACTTTTCCCAACGGTTCTCGAGTTATTCGCGATTGTTGGTGTAAAAACGTGCGTTTTACCTTTTGCAAACTTTCTCTTTCCTCTTTCTCTTCGACACCAATAATTACAATTATTGTAATGATTCTCAACAACAAAAATTTGCACAATCCCCAAGAAAAAATGCAACCAATTTTCAAAAAATTTCTAATTCAAATTTATTCAAATGTCTAATTCTTTCTATTTTTTTAAATTTAATAATAAGAATAATTGTATTAAATTTTAATAATTGTTTTTAAATTGTTGATTGTTTTAATTAATCGAAAATTTTAAAACTACTATTTAACCAATTCGCAAAAATTTTAAAACTACTTATTTTTCAAACACATTTCAGATAAACAATAATTTCCAAAAAATAATTATTCTTGTCACAAAAAGAAGAAACAAAAAGGCGTACTAATTTTTTATTAAATTTTGACTAGAATAAAACTTCATTTAGGAAAAAATTTACTAGTTACCTCGTAGGTACTTTTGTTAAATTGTACCGTATTGTATAAGTACCACTCGAAAACTAGCCATGCAAAAAGATGTGATATCCCCCCAAAAACAACTCCGTTGTAAAAACTGGCCCGCCAAAAAACGTCAGCCGCAAAAAGGAATGATATCCATTTTGCCCGCCAGCCACATATATATAGGATGCTCGGTGCTTCGCACCTCGCTGTTGAGTGTGCATATAGAAACCTGATCCTCCTACCCCTAACCTCCACCGTCAATGTTTTCCTGTTCCCTGTCTCCTTCCCACAACCCCCTCTCACCCTTAGTTCCCCTCGGTTTCACCTAATATGTTTCCTCTGTTACACCGGCAGGGAGCTTTACGCTTCTTTCAATGCTGTTGGCGGGAGCTTTTTGCAAGGCTTCTGAGAATTATAATATATTATGATATTATATGTATTACCGGTGGTCACGATTAATCAGTGGTGGTACACCTATAATGAAGTAATGCTTCAATTATATTATAAATATATTTTAGAAATATATTATAATTATTTATAAATATAAATATATTAATTTAATTATAATTATAATTAATTTAATTATAATTATATTCTATAATTATATTATAGTTCTTAGACGCCTTGCTTTTGCAATGTCAGGCAGCCTGAAATGGCTCATTACTTTACTTTTGTACCAGCACCAAGTACTCATCATCACCACTACTATCTGTATATCTAATTCTCAGAAGCCTTGCAAAAAGCTCCCGCCAACAGCATTGAAAGAAGCGTAAAGCTCCCTGCCGGTGTAACAGAGGAAACATATTAGGTGAAACCGAGGGGAACTAAGGGTGAGAGGGGGTTGTGGGAAGGAGACAGGGAACAGGAAAACATTGACGGTGGAGGTTAGGGGTAGGAGGATCAGGTTTCTATATGCACACTCAACAGCGAGGTGCGAAGCACCGAGCATCCTATATATATGTGGCTGGCGGGCAAAATGGATATCATTCCTTTTTGCGGCTGACGTTTTTTGGCGGGTAGTTAATTACGGGAGAGAGCACTAACGCACGGTATCGCGTGGGACAAGAGACTGCACCGAGCCTTGGGATGTCCGAGGCGAGGTGGGCCTCGGGAGAAGGGCGGACTGCTGACGGCAGTGTTTTATTATTTTAATTCCCTTCGTTAAAGCGAATATAACTCCTCCCTCCTTAAGATGAAAATTTGGGGGAGAAGCTAAATTTTCAAAACAAGAAAATAATTAGCGAGTTAGAAGTCTCTAAGTCGTTGGCGCCGTTAGTTTGCTCTCACGTTTACAGTACAATATCGAAGTATACAAAATTAACCCAAATATTAGTAAATACAAAGTTAATGTCCAAATACTAGGTACTAAATATCTTTTTAAATCTAGAGGATTTATAGGTTCGATCCTGTTAAGTTTTACATTTGGTAGGTTGAGTTCCTTTAATGTAAGAGATACATTTGCCATTTGGGCGTCCTTTATTTCAAAATTTAAATTTTTAAGCAATTTTGGATGGCCTATTGATTTACTTTCAGAATGAAGAGGTTGTCCCTTGTAAAACACTTCACTGTCCTGTTCCGAAATCAAAAATACTCCTTTCAGTTCCAATATTTCAGTACCATGTTTATCCTTAACTTCAATTTTGTCACTATGTGAGAACACTGCTAAATGTTGATTGGATTCCGGAATTTGTTCGATCCAATTGTCTTCGAAGTTTACATTTACGAATTTACAATGTTCTGTGCTGCTAGATTCGAGTATCTCAATCTCACATTCAGCGTTTTGGTTCGATATTAATTTCTTAGCACAATGTATAACGCTACCTACATTACAATTATCCGAAAGAGGTATTACAGATGTGTTTGATTTATGCTTGAGCAAATAATTCACACTTGGAAATATTGAAACGTACCCGTTTCGTCTAGCGGTAGGTATTGATCTTAAATAATACAGAAAGTATTCCTCGCCATCAGACAATGGTATGTTCAGGAAGTAAACTATTTCGTCGTTGTGGACGGCACATGTGACTCTGATGGTGGATTCAAGTTCAAGTATATTTTCATGCTTAACTTCCAGGAGAAGTTTGGATTTAGAATTAGTTGTTAATTTCTGTAATTCTTTGAATAGTTGGTGAGTTCCAATTATGCTAGGATGTAGCGTGCCTACTTTGCAGAACGTTATTGAATTCTCAATATCTTGAAAAATTGTTACCATCAGATTTAATAACAATTGTAGATGACTGAGGGTCTCTTTTATTGAATCCGAAAGGGCTTTATTTGAGCTAGTTCTAATGAACTCGTCTATTTCCGCGACCTTAATTTTTATTTGGTCGTTGTTGAAACGTATATCTTGAATCGTGGAATTGAAATTTTCTATTAATTCCGTAATTACAGAGAATTGAGAATCCAATTGATTTTGAAGGTTTAATTCGTTATTCTTAATACTCGAAAGCATAGTTTCATAACGCTCACCATCAGAAGCATCCAAGTTGCCGGTGATAAACTTAATTACACTACCTAAACCATTTGCTAAACCCCTTTTGTTTCTACCTTGATTGATATTGATATGAGTAATTTTTTCATTAATAATATTTACAGTATAATCTATTATTTTACAATATTCATCTGTCTGTCGAATCTGGTATTTGTTAATAGCAATTTTCTTTTGTAACAGTTCATATTGGGAAGTTAGTAAGTGGAATTCGTCAATCAGGGAGTCTATCTTATAGTGGTGAATCAGTGTGTGTTGGGAAGTAATCAGTCTAGCCGGTCCAAGTTGTACGGGTAGTATCCCTTGGTTGTTAGTTATGTTTCTGATCTCGGAGGTTCCGAGTGAGAGGATGAGGGACCTGGAACAGGTTCGGGTGGTGAATCGTCGGTAGGTGGATTTATATTTTTTCTTGGCCGTTTTATGTTTGACAGGTGAATTTTTTCCTTTGTGTTATGGTGTCGAGGTAGCATTTTAGCCGTTTTTAAATCCGGGTTGATAGATTCTAGCGTTTCTTTGTTATATCTTTGTTTGGTTTTGCTCTGTTTTTGAACCGTTTTCACGTAAACTTCCTTTGGGATTTCAGGAAGGTCTTCCCTTAGTTTGTTACTTTTTGAAATTACGTTGTCTTTGTATTCTGTCAGTCAGTCCTTGATTTTGGCATACATGATTTTTACTCTTTCCTTGTGTTTATTCAAGTATTCACTAGCCATTTGTCTCTCTATGTCAGCGTCGAATAGGGTGTCAGTTCCTATATGACCGTACATTAACTCGAATGGTGTTAGTTTTGAGACGGAATGTATGGAGTTATTGTAGGCTAGAATGGCATATTTCACTTTCGTTTTGATGGAATCCCTTTTAAATTCGTCCCGGGTATTTAAGATTCGGATGTGCTCTATCAATGTCGAATGAAATCTTTCGATGATCCCATTGGAGTCCGGGTGTTGTGAGGATGTGAAATGGATCTCAATTTTATGTAGTTCTAACAGTTCTTTCAATAAAGCACTGTGAAATTCGGGTCCATTATCAACAACTATGAGTTTGGGAATACCGTGATGGGAGAAAAAAATCTACAAGAGTGTTCACCAGGTCGATACTATTCGACACTATTCGAGGAATCTAGATGGTACGCTTGAGCGTATCTGCTGAAAGTATCTATGACGGTGAGGAATTTGGATTTTTCACGTGTTAATTTATCTAAATGAATTGTTTCCATTGGACGAGAAGAAGTGGGGGTAATATTTAGTTTGACCTTGATTGGGTTTCGGTGATATTTGCAACTAAGGCAAGTCTCACAAGTTTTAATATAATTTTGTATGTAAGGTTTTAGGTTTGGCCAAAAATAATTTCT
This sequence comes from Stenodema calcarata, assembly GCA_963920205.1. NCBI lineage: Eukaryota > Metazoa > Arthropoda > Insecta > Hemiptera > Miridae > Stenodema > Stenodema calcarata. Next base: position 261,837 of record OY986054.1, read on the forward strand.
TTTTATTTTCTCGTATGTTTCGTCTATGCCTCTATGATTAGTTTTGCCTATATGATAGCTCTCTAAAATTGCTTCTTTTTCATCGTCACATGTAATGTCCAGAAGTTTTTTGTTATGTTTGGTAAAATCGATTTCTGAGTACTTGAAATTGGTGGTCATTATCCTCACGAAATCTTCGTAAACGTCCTCTAGAAAAAATAATCCATATTTGGTTTTGGGAACGATATATTCCTTAACAAACTTGGTCAATTCTAAATCTAGATTTTGTTTTGTGAACTCTGCAGAAATTCTCGTTTTATTTTCAAAGATTTTTGTTATTTTTGGTTTCTTAGGGGAGCTTTTAACTATTCTGACTATGATTTGGTTATTACAGTGGTTTACCGGTCTCTCGCTTATCGGAATTTCTATGATCATATTACCGCGAAAATTCGAGTGAATGGTAGGGGCTAATTCTGAATTTTGGTCAGCATTCGCTATTACTGATTCTCTATCTGATACAAGGTTATCCGTTGGAGCCGTGGGTAATGGATCTCCGTAAGTTTGGCAGTATCTTTCGATAATTTGATCGCAAATGTTATCTTGATGTTCGTCGATGACAGGCGATCCTCCAATAATATTTCTAACTTCATCGGTATTGTTTATGAAGTTATTCGGATCAACGGATTGATCTATTAATTCCCTAAAATCGTCTGATTCGTGGATGTTGATTTCCACGCGAGATAGAGCATCGGCATTTTTATTGCTTGATCCTTTTTGTAATTTATTTCGTAGTCATATTGTTCTAATTTGAGACGCCATCTGAATAATTTTGAATTTGGTTTCTTTAAGGAGAAAAGCCATTGGAGGGGCTTATGGTCGGTAAAGATTTTAAATTTTCTTCCAAAGAGGTACGGTCTAAAATGTTGCGTTGCCCAGACACAAGCTAAACATTCTTTCTCGATTGTCGACAGATTTCTCTCGTGGTCGTTTAGGGTTCTACTCGCGTAAGCAATTGGTAGGTCAGCGCCTTTGACTTGTTGGCTAAGGATAGCGCCTATTGCAATGTTGCTCGCGTCTGTGGTTAGAGTGAACGGTTTTGTAAAGTCTGGATACTGTAAAACCGGGTCGTTAGAAAGAAGAGCTTTACATTTTTCGAAACATTCTGAGAATTTAGGGTCTTTCGGATCTATGATAGCTCCCTTTTTCAGACACTGTGTTAGAGGTTTAGTTAGTTCGGCGAAGTTCTTTATAAATCTTCGGTAATAGCCCAAAAGACCGAGGAAACCTTTTATTTCCTTGGGTGTTTTGAGTATCGGATATTTTGAAATGGCTTCTGTTTTTAGAGGATTGGGTCTTACGCCTTCGGGTGTTATTAGGTGTCCTAAGTATACGCATTCTCTTTTCAAAAATTCCGTCTTATCGAGTTGGATTTTAAGATTTGCTTCCCTAAGTTTGTCGAAGACTTTCCTAAGACGAGTTATGTGTTCTTCTAGACTGGTACTAAGGACAATTACGTCGTCCATAAAGACTGTACAAATTTCATTTTGTATTCCCCGAAGTACATTGTCCATTAGTCTTTGGACGGTCGGTGGGGCATTTTTTAGGCCAAAAGGCATTCTCGTGAATTCCCAATGTCCCTGATCGGAAGAAAAGGCTGTTTTTTCAATGCTATCCGGGTGCATTCTTACTTGGTGGAACCCGCTTTTTAGGTCAAGACAAGTGAAGTACATACACCTTCCCAATTTGTCCAGCAATTCTGTTATATTTGGTAAGGGGTACTTATCGTCAATGGTCTTTTGATTGAGGGCTCTGAAATCGATAACCAGGCGGAATTTAGGTTTTCCCGAAGCGTCTAATTTTTTGGGAACTATCCATAGAGGACTATTCCACGGGCTAGAACTAGGTCTTATGATGCCTTGAGATAGCATTTCATTAATTTGGCTGTTAATTTCCTTTTTGTAGACTTCCGGGTATCGGTAGTTACGTGTGTAAGTAGGTAGGTATCTCGTCAAGGGTTCGTATGTGGTGTTGAACTTTGGTTGTGGCTGATAGGGTATTGCCGTCAATATGGAACAAGTCCTTATAATCGTGTACTAGTTTTAGAATTTTGTTTTTCTCTTCTGAGTTCATGTGATCAGTACGAATTTTACTAGAATCAAATTTATAGTCCTCGACGTTAAAGTAATTGAGATTGCAATTTCCCTCTATTTTCGTAATTTCTTCCAGTTCAAAAGGTTTCGTCAACTTTAATTCGTAGTCTGTTTCGCTGTTATGTAGGATACCTACGTAACATTCCTGGTTTTCTATCGTGACAAGACTTTCTGGTATTTCGACCTTTTCCGATCTAAAGTAAGGGAAAACACCTTCTTTAAAATTTCCTTTGACTGGAACTTTGATTTGTGATATTGCTCTTGGGGGAATTTTTAGGGTTAAATTTAAATCCAATTTCAGATCTTTTGGTTGAACTTCGTCTGGTTTTTCGAATTTTTCATATTCGAAATATCTTATGGGTATTTCAGTTTTTTCTGTTACTAGTTTGTTCGTTGAAAAGTCAATTTGTGCTCCTAACAATTTTAGATTATCCATACCTAGAAGAATACCAAAGTGTTTGTGGAATCTAAAAATTTTAAATGGGATATTTAAATTTCGAATTTTAAACAACTCTCCACATGGTATCCTCGCGCTTTGATTTCCACGAGAAATACCGTGTGCAGTTCTGACTTCAAATTTTTCTGGTATAAGTTTCTGATTAAAGTAATTATTGACTACTGTCGGGTGTACAAAACTGGTTGTGCTGCCTGTATCTAAAAGTATCCTGATTTTGGAGTTGGGGAGCACGATGTATGGCAACGGATGTTTGGTTGAATTTAAGTGCATTAAGTCGACTCTTGGTGGGTCGACTGGTCCTGCTCTAAAAAAGATTCATCTTCAGAATTCGGTATTTCTTCAGGTTCATTTAACTCTTCTTGGTTATAATCCGTTTCTAAGTTATTAAAGTTAGGATTACTGGTTTGCCATGACATGGGGGATCCTTGTGTTTTATGGAAAAATCCAGACGGGTTCTTTTGAAATTGAGACGATTGAGGTTTAGTGATTTGGAATGTACTTGGTTTATTGTTTGTTTGAGTATGATTGGGAATCTGTGGTTTCGGAGTAAATTGGGTCGGTTTGTTGTTTGTGGCGTAATTGTTGTCTCGGTTGGAAGTTTTTGAACTGACTTCCACCAGTTGTTTTCGTGTCAGGTCTGTCGTGTTTTTGAGGGATTTGGGGGTTTCTGTCAAGTTTAGATTTCTGGTACTGTAGAATTTGATGGTCGTTTGTCATTATTGACAAGGCTTCCCCTAATGTCTTGGGTTGTCTTGTACGAAGTTGGCTCCCTAATGGTTCCCTTGAAAATAGAAGAAGTGTTCTTAGTGCCAAATCCTGATAATGTTTCAGTAAAACGGTCTGGTGCAGAATTGATTCATGATTTTTTAACCATGCTGTAATCAAGTTCAACTTCGATCTAATTTTTTCTAGGAACTGGAAAGGATCCTCATTCTCTTTGTGTCTCGTTGCTGTTAATTCGTGGCATAGGGTAAATATGTCTCTCCTATCCGAGTATGTTTCAAGCAAGGCTTGTTTTATCTCATCAAAGGAATTTAAACTGTAATTATCTAACATGTCCGAAGCGGGCCCTTGAATTTTTGAAATTATTGTTTTTAATATTTCTTCGTTCTGGAGATTGTCTTCGTCGCCTACGTCAATAAAACGGTCGGCTATCTTCCTACACGTTTCCAAGAAAGGTCTTAGTTTCCCTGGCGTCCCGTCGAATGTCGGAATCATGTCAGCGTGTTTCTTTTTAAATTCTGGGAGTGTTTCATGTCTCTGAGGGAGGCTTGAACTTGTTGCTGAACTAAGAAATTAATGTAATCGGCATCCACCTGTACAGTTTGCCCGACGGTGGCTGCTGCTGTGTTAGTGTGTTGTTCCATTTGTGTTTGTTCTTTAATAATTTCCAACCGATCGAATGGTTTCCAAAGTTGTCGGTGGATAAGTTTTCTGATTGATTTCGGAATTTTGTTTTGTGTTCAGTCACGGTCTGTGTGTGTGTAACAACAAATTTGTTCAATGAAATTATACAGTATTTGTCAAGCAATAAATTGGTCGCTGAAATACACAAGTACAATGGTACAAACAAACAAAAAAAATTATATACGTGGGTTAAACCAAAAATGTTCAAATAAGAATAATAGTAAATTAAATTGTTCGAACTTTACGCCAGGTAACGGGTGGTTTGAAACGTAGTTCTCACAAATATAAAAGTAGAATATTCTTGAAGTAAGAATAAGAGTAAATTAAATTGTTTGAATCTTACGCCAGGTAACGGGTGGTTTGAAACGTAGTTCTCACAAAAGGTAAAATCAATCGTCTTAGTTTCCGCCAGGTAACGGGTGGTGTGAACGGAAGGTTGGACAAAATTGAATTAGGTAAAATTGAAGTTATTCCGCCAGGTAACGGGTGGTTTGAAACGGAATTTACTCGCAATTAAAAATTCAAATGAATTTTTCGAAGAGTCGTCTTCTTATGAGCCGGAGTCCCTTTAAATGTTATCGAAGGTACTTACAACGCAGCTACGGTGTTGGCCAGCGACATCGGTCTTCGGTCGTCAAATAGCTCAAGAGATAAGCTAGCGTCAAGTTTCCTTTCGAAGGTCTGAGTGGGTGTCTCCGCGCTCGGTTCACTTGCTTGATTACGAGGGTTCAAGTGGTCCTCGGGCGAGGTCTTGCTGCGGCGATTATCCGATGTGGTGATCTCCCGTGATTATTACGAAAAATTTTCGTAATGGTCGTAGATGTGAATTTTTTGTTGTGTAGTTGTGTAGTCGATGATGGGTTGGACGTAGGTTGTCTTCTTTTAAGAAAACTCGAAGTGATTCTTGCGATCGGTTTTCGTAAGAAGTCCAAAAGTTTGGAGGTCCTCAAGACTGCGCCAGAAATGTTCGGGGTTCTCGGGAAAGAGTTTTTAAAAAAAACTTTATTGATTTCCCAAAATTTATTCACACTTTACAACACTTCACAAAATAGTTAATTACGGGAGAGAGCACTAACGCACGGTATCGCGTGGGACAAGGGACTGCACCGAGCCTTGGGATGTCCGAGGCGAGGTGGGCCTCGGGAGAAGGGCGGACTGCTGACGGCAGTGTTTTATTATTTTAATTCCCTTCGTTAAAGCGAATATAACTTGCCTATATTGACGACTGTTTCTTTATGTGTTATGATAGCTGTCTTCTGTATGCCTCCAGGAGCCGTTGGGATCTGAAAATAAGCCTTAAGAAGGTATATCTTGGAAAAAATCTTCTTGTCATACAGACCACCAAATCTTGAATGTTAGGCAAGGGATATCGGTCAGGTTCAGTCCTCATGTTGAGGGTACGGTAATCTCCACATGGGCGCCAATCGTCTGTTTTTTCTGGGACCATGTGTAATGGACTAGCCCAAGGGATCTTATATGGTCTGCATATTCCATTCTGTAACATAATATGTTTTCAATATATTATAATATAACATAATATGTTGCTTTATAATATGTTATAATATTATTATAACATATTATAAAGCAACATATTTTTTTAGCAACGGCTAGCTTAGTGGGGTCAAGTCGTCTAAATTTTGCTACTACTGGTGGTCCTGATGTCTCAATGTGGTGCATCACTTTGTGTTTTGCTCGTTGGGTCTAAACTTGCACTGGATAAAACGGGATTTTTCTCAGAATATAAAAAATGTGACATGTAATTTATAGGAGTTTGAAATAAACAAACAGAATCTGTTAAGTATCTGATAAGCTGAGGATTACAGACGAGATCCAATGTTTGAACCTAGTGTATATTTCATTTAACCAAAGAGAACAAAATGTAATTTATTGAAATTAATTGCTAACCCGGAGACGATTAATACTGCAAGAGCACAGCCGCAATTTCACACGAGAGACGGCAAAGAGACACGTCTCCACGGGCGGGAGGGCGAATTTTATTCAAGGATCCTTTCGGTGTGGCCACCTGCAATGGAATTAGTGGAATAAGTCTAAAATCACACGACATTGGTCTAGCTGTTGGAAAAATTATAGATGAAAATGAAAAACTAAAATGTTTGACTCAAGACTTTGTGCCCTCATTTGGAATATAATTTTCTAACTAAATATGAAGGCAAACAAAATCGAAAATTCAGAAGAAAATGGTTGGAACAACACGACTAGCTTGCCTATAGTGAGTGCTTGTCTGGAGGACTTTGTAAAATATGCGTTCTTTTCGCTCCTGCTGAAGCTGGGATAGGAGGTTAGGGATAGGATTACCCTGCTGTCTAGATCACTGAATGGTAGATTGATAATCATTATTTAAAGTACGTATATTAGTTAGGTATGAGAATAGGTCGTAAAGTACCCTAGGTACCCGGTTCCCTCCTAACCCTGGGGGGGGGGAGGGGAAGGGAGTCTAGATTTTACGATTATAATCTACGGGCTCAAATGAAAGTTGTTGACGAGGAGAATAAATAAATATATAGAAATAATTAGAAATAATTATTCTCCTCGTCAACAACTTTCATTTGAATAATTCATTATTATTATTTCATAATTATTATGAAAATGAATTATTCAAATGAAAGTTGTTGACGAGGAGAATAATTATTTCTATATATTTATTGTTATTGTTTTTGAACCATAGGTATATGTGGGTGGGTGGGTACTCACGGGTTCAAAAAAAATTATTTTCCAAATCTCCTCGCCAATATCTTTCATTTTGTAGCATAATCTGCGGTATAATCGGAATATCTAGAGCCCCCCCCCCCCCCCCCCGCGAAGTACCCACTGATAAGTACCCCCGGGTTAAAAAAAAACATTAATTTCAATACCCAAAAACGTAGTAAGTACTTACCTATGTAGTACCTAATGTAGTACCTATGATTTTTTTCTTTTCTAAATTCAAAATGAAAAACAGAAAATTGAATCTCTACCTACAATTGTTTTTTCATTCAACTTTTTTTCTTTTTTTTCAGTAATGGAACAATTGTTGAAACAACTGAAAGCCGTCGACCAACACAGCGTCGAAAAACGGTGTCGATGGCCACGCTTCCTGTGACGGGCAAAAACACCAACGCATGGCTCCCCAAGCGTTATGGGGACCTTTTCAAAAATACGAAATATGGAGGTGAGGTGTGATAAAACAGCTGAAAAAAAAACGAAAATATTTATATTATAAATAGTTAAGAATAATTTATTTATGTATTAAATAATTAACGTGTTTGTTTTGTTTCTTTATGTTTTTCAAATAGCCAATTCACTCATCATAGTCCATGAAGGAGTCAATGTGGATAATTCGTACGAATTAAATTTTAGGATGAGGTCCTCGGACGAAGACCCCGGCGAGGAAGACGATGACTACACCGATGCGGGTGAGCCATCTGCAAAACGGTATAAAACCAGTAAACCCACCAGAAAAAGTTTCAAAAAAACTAAATTGTACGTTATGTCTTAGGTAAATTGTCTGAGACTAGACTCGACTATTGAAGACATAGCTGTTTAAGTGCAACATTCATTCAATCACCTACTCATAGCCAAAACGCATCAACTTCCATTCCATCACCAACTCCTAGTCAGAGTCAAATGTTTAACCAGGAAAAAAGGAAGTGGAAAAATTTGCAACTATCGTGCTCTATTGAGATTTATCGTCTGAAATGACGCATAGGTAGTCGTTTTTAGCGAATTTTCGAAGAAAAGGAAGTTATTGTCATCAGTCTAAAATTTTCAAAACTCGAATTTGCGAAAAGTTGTTATACCGAAATCCGTTTCAGACCATCCTGAATTCACTGCCAAGACACACAATAAATCATGATGGTCTGAAACGGATTTTGGTGGGTACAACAACTTTTTGGAACTTCGAGTTTTTCAAATTTTGGACCAAGAACAATAGCTTTTCTTCGAAAATTCGCTAAAAACGAAATTAAATTGATATGTAAGTACAGATGTTTGCAGCATCGTTTTGCACACTGCAAACGTAGTAATATTCAGATCTGATTCACATGATTCGAATAAGTAAACTTTAAAGGAGGCCGCCAACGGCCATACCGCGCTGAACACACCGGTTCTCGTCCGATCACCGAAGTCAAGCAATGCCGGGCGTGGTTAGCACTTGGATGGGTGACTGCCTGGGAACACAGTGTGCTGTTGGCTTCTTTTTACAATTTTAGTGGAATTTTGTAGAAAAATCTCTTCAACGTCAGCTACTGTTTTTGGTTGAAAATTCCATTAAAAGGACATTTTGTGCACAGGTACGACTTCCTCCTCGTAAGCCAATCAGTACGTCAGGGGACCGTCAGCCCGACGTCGTGTAACGTTATCGACGATAACACGACCCTCAGCCCCGATCGGATGCAAAGGATGAGTTATAAAATGACCCACCGTCACAATAACTGAAGCGTAAGTTGTACTTTAATCAACTCGAATAATTTTATTCGATTCATTAGGCCGCTAAATCGTCCCTCACTGGGATCAATTGGTCACTAGGAGGGACCCTGTGGTTCCAGGAAATGGTCGTTCTCCTCATGGAAAGGGCCGTGGACACAAAACCGAAAATTTGAAATAAGTAGGTAACATTCACAGGGTTGGCATTAGGAATGCAAATAAATAATCGGATAATCGATTATTTCACCCCGATTAATCGATGTTTAACTGTTGATTATTTTTATTAGTCGATTATTATTACTGATAATCGATATTAATACTGATTAATCGGTTTTTGAAAACATCAGGATTTGATAGGTACATTCTAACATGCTTAAAAAATTCTTTCAAAATCTAGATGTATTCAATTCAATTCAAAATAGCTTTATTCGCCAAAAACATTGACACATGTAGGCTACAATTTAATTAGAATAATATTGTCCGTCTAAAGTCCTAAGCCCGAGTCGACGGGTCAAGAGCGACTCGACACACCAGTAGGCACAACATATATTGTGAATAAAACCTACCTCACGACAAAACAAATAAAAATTTACCTCATGACAGAAAAGCCATCAGCTTTTATGGCTCACGTTACAGGACAAAATTACAATTAGACATACTTTGTAATAATTAAAATGAGCTAATTCGAAACTAACAAACATAAATACTTCTCATAATTAAATTGATTTCTTTAATGTTATATGATATTAAGAATGAAACTACTGTAGAAGCTGTAACAGCTTCCTTATATTTGGGCTTTGAGCATGCGGATGGATACCTAAGCTCCGCATTCAGGTTATTGTAAAGCACATGAAGAATATAATAAGGGCTCTTAGACGTTAAAACCAAACGACTGAGAGGGGACCACGTTTCCTACAGCTTTGAAGCGTGTATCGTGATCACGCACAGGAGAAACGCTAATCAATGTCGGAACTTTATGATAGAACAACAACAAATTCCTCAGGAACAAATGTCGAGCCGAAAATATCTTTGATATGGAGAAAACAGCCTCACTGTCCATTGTTTTCGGTTTTCTGTACATGATTATAATCAATGCTTTCTGTAAAATGAGTAATTTTTCCTAGTTTGAGGGGAAAGTCCCTCCCCAGGTGATAATGCCGTATTGTAGAACGTACTGGACCAAACTGAAATAGAGAAGGCGTAGCTGAGAAAGACCCAGGACAGAACGGATGTTATAGAAAATCGATGGAAATTTTTTGAATCTGGCGTATAAAAAATCAATGTGCACTTTCCACGATAAATCGGATTCAATAATTTTTCCTAAATATTTGAATGTATCCACCCTGCTCAGCTCCTCACAGACACAGCTTTTCAGGTCATCACAGGAATGGATAACAATTTTCTGCGGGAGACCTAGTGGCATTCCCTACCGTCATGAATTTGGTCTTATCGAGATTCAGTGTAAAGTAACTGTACCGAAGCCATTCATCAACCCTGGAAATTCCTCTATCGTCCAATCACTGCCCATAAACAGAAGGGCTGCATCAAAATACCTTATCATTCCGCAATACCTTAGCAATTTCATGTATATGACGAAAGGAACAGGTCCCAGAGTGCTACCCTGAATTACTCCATAGGTAACCTCCTTAGGATCACTGGTCGAATTTAGGTAACCTCACTTAAAGACATCTCAGTATGAAAAGAGAACACCGTTTGTACTGAACAATATAGATTTTTAATGTCACACACTTTTCACAACACATATGCAATTCACAAGTGAAGAGTTCGCCTGAAGGGCTCGCTAGAGGCCAACAATGCTACCAACATGCGCACATAATTAATTACCTAGGTACTTCATATTAATTATGTGGATCATAAAATGTCTTTGGATGTGTTCACTTAATTGTTCTAGAGTTTATCATGGGGGACTAATTCTGCGGGATCTTGAATTAGGGACTGTTCATCGATGTCTTCCAAAGTGATGTCAGCTCTCTCTGTGTTGATGAAGTGAAACTTCTTGACCCCGTGTCAAAAGCACCTTAGGAGAGTTAAGAGGATATTTTCCTTCGTCACTCCCTCCTCCTCGCATCAACTCTCCGTCTCACCCATTTGACTAAGTTGATTCAATTTACCCCTTTGGTAAAGAGTCACACCATTAAAACTCACGAGGCGTTACTGACACCATGTTAGCAACAAGGCTGCGTGCTTACTGTACCCTTGACCAGCTGGGGAAATATTCACCTTTTATGGTACTTAACATCTTAGTACCCTTGACCCCAAGTCTTACTAATACACTTAATGTTATCACTTACAGTTAGATCCGAGTGGGTCACCTGCTTGTTGACAGCTGTAAGTACCGATTTTCTGCGTTATGCTGTATTCTCCATGACATCTTCTTTGAAACACAGTTCTGCGCTGTAGTGGATAATATTTCTCTAGGCTGCGCTCCCTTGAGAACTGGATATGTCACCTCCTTTTCGTTCCATCTGTTCACCTTTACTGCCAAATTTCTAAAATTCAAGAGAAATGACACCTGTTAGTTTTTCACAGTACTTATATAACATATATTACAACAAAAATAAGACAGTTTTACCACATGTTTGAGAACTCTAGATTCATCGGTCTTTGCAAGTGCACTGGCCGGTTTGCAATCACAAAACAAAACAGGTATCATATCCACCTTTGTAAAAAATCCATGAGTGTAGCGTACACTTATAAGCTCTTTGACAGCTGAACTCTTTGATTCAGGGATTCTGATTCTGCACTTGACAATGAAACGTGAGATTGCTTGGCACTTTTGTAAGCAATTGCGTCACCAAACACCTTGATCATATAGCCCGTGGTTGACTTCCCGTTCACGTCATTTGTACCAAGCGACGCATCAGCAAAGCACTTAATCCCTTCACCTTCTCCTGAGAACAGTAGACCCAATGTTTGTGTACCATTAAGGTACTGCAACACTTTTTGCACACATTCTCAGTCATATGCGGTATAACCAACCTGCTTCCTGCTTAGGACATTTACAGCAAACGCTATATCTGGTCTTGTACAGTTTTGTAGGTATAATAATGATCCGATCACTTCACGGTATGGCACGGGTGGGGACACCTCATTATGCTCGTTAAGCTGAGCAGTTAATGTATTCGTCTTGGGCAACATTGGAAGATTACTTGTCGCATGCTTATCGATCAAGTAATTGTCTAACAACTCTCTCCTGATTCATAAAAATCGTCTGACGCTTCCAATCTCTCGTAATCTCCATTCCCAGAAACTTTGACGGAGCACCAAGATTATTTATGTCCAACTTTTCACCTATACACCTTATAATCTCCTGCAGCTTCCCAGGGCAGTTGGACGCGGCAATGCAATCGTCAACATATATAAGCATTTCACCCTCCTGCCAATAGAAAATGCACTTTTGATATTTTCTATTTCTTGAAGTTTAATTCTTCAGGCACTGAACTAAACTTTTTGTACCACAGATTCCGGGAGACTTTTAGACCATAGAGCGACCTTATCAGTTTGCACACATGGGTGCTTCCCGTCCCTTTTGGGTACTGAGGTCAGCTCTTCCACACCTTCAGGTACCTTCATGTACACCGGCTTTTCCAGCTCACCATGTAAGAACGCTGTTTTCACGTCTAGCTGTACAAGCTCCAAACGGAATTCGTTGGCCACTGAGAGAATAAGCCTGGCATTGTTTTACGCTTGTGGACCCACCTTGTTTTAATAATTTTCGTTCTGGCAGAGAGCTCATCCTTAGGAACATAATCCTAAGTTCCGTTCTAACTTTACAAACTCAGCTCGTCCAGAATAGCTTCTTCCCACAGGTCTTTCTCTTTGCTGTTCATAGCTTCTTTGTATGAGCAGGGTTCAGTGAACATTGCACTATGGAGCCCCGGGCCCTTAGACTCCACTTCTGTACTATTGAGCTCACTGCTTTCACATTCACCGACTTCCAAAGCTCAGAGGTCTTGGATGATCCTTAATCTTGTCCCCATAGACTTGATTTTCAAGGCACCTTACATCACATGACCTTACTAGAGCTTTATGTTGTTCATCCATCAGGACATACCCTGTATCCTCACACTCAAGTATATAGGCGCGACGTGCATTTGGAGCAAACTTGGGCTTTTTCTTATGATCAACGATCATGGCCAGACATCCGAACCGCCTTATATATTTCATGGATGGCTCCTTTCCATAGAAAGCTTCGTAAGGACTCACAAAGTCATTTGCTGCGTTAGGTATCCTATTTCTCACGTGAAGCACGTACCGCAGTGCATGAGCCCAGAACGAGTACGGCATTTTTGCTGATAGAAGATTTACCTTTATCTTCTGAATCAGCTCATAGTTCAGCCTTTCAGCAGACCCGTTCAGCTGTGGTGTGTGGGGGGTACATCCTAGCAACTTGATGCTCTCCTTTTGCAGTAGCTCTTTCATATATAACGTTTGGTACTCAAGGCCTGAGTCTGACTTAATAGTATGAACAGTACCGCGTTCATTCGTCATGCGAGTTATTTCCTCTAAGCACGACCTCAGGGCCACATGAACTTGAGTTTTGTCTTTCAGAGGGTATGCAAAAGCATACCTAGTACAGTCACACATGAAAGTGACAATGTACCTCTCTTGACCTCTGAAGTTAGCCGGACTTATTGGACCCATTAAATCACTGTGAAGCACAGCAAACGGCTTCTCGGCTCTCCTTCTCACTTCTGTGTGTGGCTTTCTCACCGTTTTCGCCTGAGCACACTCCTCACAATCTACTATCCTGTTTGTGACCTTCAAGTTTTTCAATTCAAGAATACATTTGGCTGCCATTTCCAAACATCTCTTTGACGCTTGATTCAACCTGACGTGCCAAAGGAGATCCAAGTTGTCCCGTAAACTTTCCTTGAATTTACTTCCCAAGCCCTTCAAATCAACTTCCGCCAGCTCCTGATAAAGCTGATCAGGCTTTTCAGAAGCAGCAGACGGTCCAGCTTTGACCCTCCCTCCCTCATTTCCACTAACTCCAGGGTTCCCTTGACTCCCTCCCAATCCAGCATCTCTTGCAGCTAGCACCTTGGTGGGATTTCGAGAAATGAAATTTTGAGAGAAGAATTTTGAAGGATTTTTCTTGTTGTTTATGCATATCACCTTGACTCTGACTGGGATTACTGTCTATCCTCCCTCCCGCCAAACCATCCCTTGGTGAGGCGTCTCCAAAGGAATCCCTTGTTTTCCCATCTGATGATCCAGACTTGCTGAAACAAATACATATCTCCAGGGGCAGGTATGAGCTACTATCTGACGTTTTTTTTTTTTTTTTTAGATTGGGGCTTGATCAAATTCTACCCACCAAAAATTATTACTAAACTCGGCAGTCTCAATGACCTTTCTCGTGGCGGGGGCGGCAAATATAGTACAATCCTTATTAAACTTCACCGTCATACCTTAGCCTGTAGATTTCCTGAGAGAGAATAGATTACCAGCCAAATCCTGGGAGTATAACACATTGCGCAACCGAGACACCACTCCATTATTTGCAATTGCAATATCACCATAATATTTACAAACTAGATCAGCTTCTAACTCCTTATTAGCGCACGTAAGGCGCCTCGGTTGATCATATTCTTTCAAAAATTCGAAATATTCCTTACAATTCGCTATATGTTCAGAGACCCAGTATCAATAATTGCCCTAAAAGAGAACACTTGTTTACGTTCGTGAACAGCCATTGCAGCTTGACTGATGCATTCCCTACTGTAGTTCAGCATTGTGATCTTGAGGGGGAATCCATTATCACTTGTGGCCTCCCTTTGATAGGTCCTCGTGTTCCGGATGGCGCCAACAAATGTTTGCTTGACCAGTGCCTCGTTCATGGTTTCTGCAATCAGCTGGCGCAACTTGATCACATGTTATCAAGTCGGTTGAGGAAATCCAGAGGGGATTCCGACAAGGGTCGAACGCTGTATGCGTGAACTGCACCATAAGGTTGTTCATAAAAACCCGACTTGTAGGCTCGCAATAACGTCGAAGCGCGTCCAGCATCTCCTTGGGACTTGACATGTTTGTTATAACACCTTGATAATACATGTTAAGCTGCTGCATATTGAAGATTTTTATCTTCAATACCGCCTGAGTACGGTCTCTGTCACTTACAACTGTATCATCAGGCAGAGCCTTGCCCGTGGCTAGGAAGGCACAGTGTTGAGACATCAATGTGTCCATGATGGCTCGGATCAACATCCCAAAATCCAACTGACCGTCCCGTTCCAGCTTCTGATCCAGCCTAGGGAATTCGGTATTGGCTGCAGAGAACAGTCTGCGACTGCCTGGCACGTCGTTCTTCACGCAGCCTATCCATCCGGTCTTGTGTTGGAATCTTGCTCATCGCCTTGAGAGACACTGCCCTTGTTGTCATCGAGTGGCACGGCTCTGCTGGGTAGGGTTGGAGATACCCTTAGATGAACCAACACGAGATCTCATGCCTTCTCTTGACGTAATGGGAACCTCCTTATTTGTCCCAAGATCCGCCGTATTTGTCGTCTGCTTGTGTGACAAATCAGCCACCTGTGCCTTCAGTTTTGCTATTTCGTCGAGAAAAGACGAATGCATTTGCTGCATCTGGGTAGCCCAGTCGATGTGGTTACGTGATTCCCGTTCGTCAGCCGCTTCAACCTGATGAAAGGGAGGCGTACGCAACGCCTCTTGACGCAGTCCTGCCTCTTCTTCCTGACTTTCCCCTTCTTTGGAGAGAGGAACCC